>CM061919.1:177600017-177665638 GCA_031002005.1 Vandiemenella viatica
ATACTGCGGCTTGTACCGACATATCATTATTTCTATTTTTACACGTTTTATACTAGCTTGTATCAATGTAACGAAATATTCAAATTCAATTTTCACTTCTAGACGTCTGAATGGTTTGAAATTTTTCACACGTACTAAGATCTGATGGCAGTATAATCATTTCCTGGTATTCTTGTTACTTTAACAGTAACAACAAAAAAGTGGTTAAATGTAACAGAATATTCAAATTCAATTTTCACCCATTTCTTGACGTCCAAGTTCTCTGAAATTTTGCACATGTGCTAAAATCCAGTAACAATGCAATTATTTCATATCTATGTCCTGGTATTCTCATTACTTTAACAGTAATAACAGAAAAGTGATTGAATGTAACATGATCTTTCAATTAAATTTTCGCCCACTTCCATATGTCCAAATTGTTTGAAATTTAGCACAAGTGTTAAGATCCAATGAAAATACGATATTTCATAGGTAAGTCCTTATATTCTGATTACTTAAACAGTAAAAAAAGTGGTTGAATATGACGGAATCTTCAAATTCAATTTTTACCCATTCCCAGAAGTCTAAATTGTTTGAAATTTTTCGCACGTGTTAAGAACGGATGTCAATACAATAATTTCGAGGCTATGTCCTACTATTTTAATTACTTTGTAGGTAACAACAGAAAAGTGATTGAATGTAACAATTCAATTTTCACACACTTCCATACGTTCGAATTGTTTAAAGTATTAAGTACCGATGTCAGTACAATAATTTCATAGCTATGTCCCGGTATTTTAATTACTTTGACAATAACAACAAAAAATTGAATGTAACGGAACCTTCGAATAATTTTTATCAACTTCCATACTTCCATATTGTTTGAAATTTAACACACGTATTAAGTACTGATGACAATACAATGATTTCATAGCTACGTCCCCGTATTGTCATTACTGTGACAGTAACAAAGGTTTTAAAAAGCTAAGAAACATGTTTTTGTAGCAATGTAACCAAAAAGTTAAAAATAAAATTATAGCTTAAAAAACTAAAAAAACACGTATTTCGCTGCATTGAGAACTAGAAAGTTAAAATAATTTTTAAATAAAGATTTTGTTCAACAACGATAAGATACAGTTCAATATGACTTCATTTCTTGAATAAGCTTAAGATAAGAATTCATTGATAAGAAAATTAAAATGTAAAAAAGCGTGAGGTACTCTCTGCTTACTTTCATAATGCTCTACCTTTAAAAATAGCTAGCGATGAATAATTTAAGACAACTGATATATAGCATTCCATGATATTTTTATATTTTTTTACATTAAAATTAATGTTTTGGTCACTGAATTAATTCTTACTTCAAGCTTATTCAAGAAATTAAGTCATACTGAGTGGTGGGATATCCTATCGCTGTTGAACTAAATCTTTAACTTTAAAGATTATTTTAACTTTTTAGTACACATTGCTACGAAAAGCGAATTTTTTTGTTTTTTTAAACAATAGCATTATTTTTCTACTACGTTGGAAGAAGAGAACTATACCTTTCGTTACCCGTTAGCAGTTTCCAGCGTACATTCTTGTCTCTGTTTATTGTTATTGACCATAAAAGACGTCGCTTTTAAATACGTGCCTCATACTTGTACATTTTTGTCCGTTGCTTGTAATAATTGGACTACCGAGCGTGGTGGCGTAACGGCTAGCTTTCTGGCCTCGCATTCGGGAGGACGGCGGGTCGAATTCCCGTCCAGAATTCCAGATTTGGGTTTTCTATGGTTTCCCAAATCACTCCAGGCAAATTCCGGGATGCTTCCTTCCAAAAGCCATGGCCGAATTCCTTCCAATTCCTTGCCCCCCATCCATTCCCGTCTCTAAAGACCTCGCTGTTAGAGAGACGTTAAACAGATAAGAAAAAAAAAAAAAAGTAAGAGGACTCAGGAAACTGGAACTAAAATAACGAAAGATTCCTGAGAAAAATCATGGGTTCCAGAAGAGGGCAAAAACAGACTCAGGCACAATAAGGACCAATATCAACAACTGAAGAACATTACAAAAGTTACGAGAAAGGGGGAGATTAATCTTCTATGGTCATATAGTGCGAATGGACAATCAGAGAATCACCTCCAAAATCTTTATCACCGTCTCTAGAGAGAAAACGAGGCTAGTAAGAAAGGTTCTCGAACAACTGGAAATTGACACCAACGAGATTTATAGCAGGGTTAAGTACAGAATGTTGTTTAAACCATCAGAGTCTCTCCAGTTAATAACAGCCAAAACACTCCGCCACCGGAAACTGGTACAAAATGGACCTAGGAAAGAAAAGACAACCAACGTGCAAGGATGAAGAATTACTAGGCTTAGAAGGAATCTCGCAAAGCTAAGTAACCACGTGGCCCACAGTAGCCGAAACGAAAAAGAAGAAGAAGAAGAGAGAATTATGGTCAATAAATTGACGCCGCTTTCTTCCCATCCTCGGTATTCACCTGACTCAATTTCACTATTTTTCTTTGAAACTAAAATTTTTTCTGAGAGTTTATATTTTATAATCCAGTTATGCCATTAAACAAAGTCTGAAAGATTTCCGTGTCAGATTCGCAGTATAGACTTTGGTGAAGAGTAGTTTAGAAGTGACTCGAATGGGAAACTTTTTGGGTGAATAGAAAAAAAAAATATTTTCCAAAAATTTCACAAACTTTCCGCACAGATATCATAGATCGCAAATAACAGTTACGTCCGAGAATCCAAGATAGTTGTTGGTATTCAGCTACCAGCTCACTGCAGCTGTAATGAAATCATGTGTTCGCGACACCCAGCCTTATAGGAAATGATTTCCAGCGGATTGAAAACATGCAATGCGATACTACAGCGCTGGCGGACACAGCACCCTCCTCTATATACTAATCCCCCCACCACCCCCCGACCACTGCACCCAACGAAATTTACATCTGCCTTGGCGGGGAAACAGATGGCGGAACGGATAGGGCAGTCTTTTATTGCCCCTAAATACGTAACTCGCCTGAAATATTAAGTGTGCTGCAGGGCTGGTGGTGTCGTTTCTTTGGGGAATGCAGAAGCAGTATTTTCGTGGGTCAGCTGCAGCTGCCACCCTGCAGTAGGCTGGAACACCGTGTCGAAGGGTTGTCAGGACGAACAATCTTGGCCTCCGATAATTGACTTAATTTTCTATGGCAGGAACAGTCTCAAACGTCTTAATGCTTTAGCGTGTGGTTGTCCTGTTTTCTGAAAACACTTCTAGTATTGATGTTACCTCGATATTATTTACACTCATATATCTTCCAGTTTCACTATAAGCCTTTTTTAGTAGCATCAGAACCAGGTTTGCCTCCCATACTCTATTATATTTCACGTAGACGTACTCTATAGTATACCTATATAATATATACTCTTTTTTATCCAACACATATTCTCACCTCAATGATTGAATTTTTACGTCCAAAAATAGTATACAAACGACAAAGCTAATGATTATCTGGAGTAGTGGTTTGATTTCACTGAAAAAATATGGTTATTTTCATTAAATAAATTTAATTTAAAAACACCCATCAAACATGAAAATTTTGTTTGTGTTATTGAAGATTTGAGGCCCCATAAACTTGAAATTATTGTGGACCGTTTTTATAAAGAAAAACTAGCGCTGAATGAGTTGCAAGGAAAACTCATAGATGGTTAAAATTTTATTGATTTACCTATCTCTCAAAATCTCAGTACATATTCAATAAAGTTAAGATTCCAAAAATATTTAAAATAATTTCTTTTCTTTTAGCCGTACTTGCGATTCTGCATTCGCTGAGTTTTTTCTGTCATTAACGCAAAAAGTAGAGATGAAAGCAAAAAATCTTCACTCAGCTTAATAAAGTATGAGCGCGTCGTATATTTTGATTTAAATATAGACTGTATAGATGCTGTGGAAGTTTTTTAGAAGTGTAAGTATTTAAATGTGTAAAAAATAAATGAAACATAATAAATAAATAAAAATTCTATACAGTGTACACTAATTTTGCAATCATAAAACACAAATGTACTCTTATTGTTGCAACAAAGGTGACAACCCTAATCAGAACCAAAAAATATTTATATTTATTAAATTCTGATCTACAATTCTCAGTATACTATCTGAGCCTGACAGTTTGACTACTTGTTGTTATGTAATATTTCGGGCTGACATCATCGCCAAATCCGGTTGTTCATTCACGTGGGCTCTGCAATGGACTGCACCTGCCTTCTCCAAGTATAAATTCTCAGCTAAATCCATTGATCCTGCGAATATCTTTGTCAAATCGGTATTTTCCTCTTGATCTCCGACGACATCCTGGACACGACTCCAACTCTTTAAAGATCTCAATATTCCTACAATGACTTCTCAGTACATATATTCTTTCGTGCGCTTTCCCGTATAACGTTTTTACTTGTTTACATCAAATTTACAGGTACACAATTATAATGCAAGAAACAAAAATAGCTTGTAAAAGAACAAACATCAGTGTCATTAGTAGGAAGAGGAGTTAATTATTCAGGGACACATCTGTTTAATAAACTTCCTAGAAGTATGAAATAATTGTAGATGATAAAAATGTATTTAAAGAAAAAGTGATGGCAATGCCTCCTACCCTGTTCAAGAATTTGTACAAAACAATAACTGTATCTAATATTCCATTTGCAAAATTCGGTAATAAAAATTAATGTTTGACTTTTTTCCATGCGATTACGTTTTGACCTATGGCATAAGAGATATTTGTAAAGACTGTTGGAGTACGGAACGCAATTTGCGAAAGTGTCAATACGCACTTGCCCCGTTTTTCTTCTTTGCCCTCTCCAATGTAAAAAAAAAAAAAAAAAAAAAAAAAAAAAAAAAAAAAAAAATAATTATAAACTTCAGAAAGTTTCCCTTAGATCCTTTCACCTCAGAAGAATACTTCTTTATATTTTTGGATGTGACAAACTGTCTCTTATTTCATCGTTTCTTTGGAAATCAATTTTTTCTGATAGCGTAGAAGTATAATAATAGACCAAAATTTAAATTCACATAACGGAGGTGCGAGAACCAACTTCAAAGCTTTATTAGAAGTCTCTTTGTGTTTGTCTAAAACAGCCTGTTGCCTTAAATCTCTGGCGTTTCACACAGTTTGCAGCTTCAACAATTAAAACTGAAGAAATAAACCCTTTGAAGATCTATGTAAATGCATTTAAAACTTACTGTTATACTATTGAAAATCATACTTTATGTTCTCTTACAAAACATACACATCATGTTCTGTTAATATCCTCGAAACATCGAGAAAAATTAAGTACAATTATAGTTTTGAAATTACTGCCAGAAGCACTGGACAAAACGAAGATATACTAAAAAATGATATTACATCAAGAGTGTTGTTTGTTTTTGTCGTTTTGTTGTTTTTTATTGGTTTCTTTATTACTTTCTGAGACAGTCAAAGGAAATTTTCTTTATTTACAATTTATTAATCTGTTTATCTTGTCGCTTACTTCCATAACGAGCAGTTACTTCTTAACAACCTTTATTTCTAAAAACCTTTGTCGTATGAAGTTTTTTTCTACAACTTTATTACCCCAAGGCGCATTATCCAGAGTTGTCTACCAAATCCATCGTCTAGACATGCTATCCCATTTGTTGGTGTTATATTTGATGCTGCCGTGCATTGCTTTCAACGTTTAGATATTTGGTATGTCTGGAAGTATGTTTATAATATTATATTTCGTGAGTATTCATCCACTCTACGGATCCACGACTTTGTTATACTGCTCTGAATAGACATCCAAACTTTTGGACGCGTGAATGAATAAAGGAACAGCAAAAATGGTATGTTGCTTTATTTTCCTCTGTGATCTTGCAGTGTTATTTAGCTTTTGTGTATTTTTACATATTTTCCTAGAAATTCACAAGTTTATTCTTCTTTAAAATACAAAAAAACTTTCTATTTACTGAGTTCATGTCCAAAATAATTATAGGTATACGAAGCATATAGTTTAGTATGTTGGTATTTCATAAAACTAAAATTTCCAGCTTAAATGTTAAAGTCCTGCTAAGACTTCAAATTAAATGTACTTTTTGCAAAATTAACAGGGCTTAGTATCATAATATTTTATCAACACTTTTTGTTATATAGAAACACATGCGATGTGTTGTGCTTGTTGCAATACTGTCTCGTACTGTACTTGTGCGCCGAAATTAAAGTTTTGTATGATTTAAAGAAAATCAGAGTAATTTCTTTCATATCACGAATTCTCCAAGAAATTGCCCGTCAGTGATTTCGAAAATTCGACAGTGATACGGTTTTAATTGTTTGTGGTGTATAGTCTGCCATCAGTTTTCCTTCAAACGGACTTCTGCAATACGCAAGTTTTTGTTTTGAATCCTTTCACTGTTTAGCATTAATCGATCAGCACCTCATTTTAATCAGAGAATTTCAATAAGATCTTCTGTGCAGAGTTGAGAAAGTAAAGAGAATACGCATGTGATTGTTTAATCTAGTATTTCAGAAATCATTCTTCCTGTATGTCGGAAAACATTAAGATTACCACGAAAAAAATAGATAAATACCTGAAGATTATTTCCCACAGGTTTGCTAGGTAGTGATGCAGTTTGTTGCTCAAAAGATGCTAAAAAATAAGATTATAGTTCAGGTCCTGGAGTTATTTAAAAGTATTCAAAATAGAAACTGATTTGTTTTAAATTTATAATAGTTTACCTGATTGTTAGCTTGATATTTGATTATATTACTTTCATAATGTTTGAAATTTAATGATTCACATGTACGATTTCTGAAACAAAACTCTGTAGATTTAAAATATTACTTTTTAACTCATTGGCCTCCTGTGTCCTTAGATGCGTTGTTATCGTATTGTGTTATACCTATCACTGTTTATAAGTCGTACCTAGTAAATATAAAAACTAACAAAGTAATGAAAAATTTACTTAACTCTAGTAACAATTTAATTTCGTATGGAGGAAACGTGAGGAACTAGGCGTAAATTAGTTTTTGCCGAAGTTCTCATTGTTTTATTATAGGAGCGAACCTCATATTGTAATAGACACAATGCTAATGAATGCTTCTTAGAAAATTATATTAATAAATTGGAAGAACATTTCCATCAATAAAATTGTATTTTCCTTTCGTTTCTGAAATATCTTTCGTCGCAAACTGAGTTATTAACCGCTTAAGGCGCTGGAATTGGTGATTGTGATTTTGTCTGAGATTGAAGTTTTATCAACGAGTTCAACCAAAAAAGTAATTAACATAAGTTTGTCACCCTCACTGGTCTTTCACCCAGTCGTTACAAGAGCAGTAGTTGTAATTTCTGGTTTCATGTATGCTGTCATCAGTATTTCGACTGGTTTGAAGCAATCCTCCATCCCCTATTCCATTGCATTAATATTTGCATCTCAATATACCCCTTGTAAACCACGGTCTCAATTATCTGTTTCTAATGTCTGTCTTCCTCTACAGTTCTTACCTTCCTCTGTACCCTCCACCAGCAAATTAACCAATCCTGCATGTCTCAAAATATGACCTACCATCCTATCTCTTCTTTCTGTAAGCCTCTTCCGCAAACTTCTTTCCTTCCACACCATTTCCAAAACTCGTTCATCCCATAATATCGAATTACAGAGAAAATAAAGGAAATGGAAATTAAACTTTTATAACTTTCAATTGATATTTATCTGGGATTCATTGCAAGTTCTGATCGTGTTTGATAGTCAGTAACTGTTTCCAGTAGCTTGTTTTTAATACACGACTTGAACGAAGTCATGTTGAGTTTTTATTTTTTTATTCTAAGATAAATGGGTGAAATTATTTAGCAATATGTGAAAGAGAGAAGAATAATTCCTCTGCCTATAAAAGTTATACAGGGCGTTCGCCGGGAAACGCTACCCACTGTTAGCGCTACAAGGAAGAAACTGCTCCCGGCGAGCGAGCGGTCAGCTTCCGGCATTGTTCGACCGTCGGCCGCGGACTATTTCATAATAATTACGCTTCATAAACTTGTATGTGCTAAGCATTTAAATGTGACGTCAGTTGCGGATCAACAGTGCCATCGTGGACACCCTGCAGGTACCAGTTGCAAAATCTAATCCTAGGCCCCTGATCTATTTCTGTAATTTTATGCACCACAATTGTTTTGTACGGCTTTAAGTGAACTAGCTTTGTTACTTTCCAAGCTGAAGTCTTAGATACGCCTGCCTGCTGCCCTAACTGACTTAATGATTTTTTGGGTGACTGTTCTAGTCGAAAAGCGATATCGTCAATTTTCTCCTCTGTGAGAATACGGTTGACTGATAGTATCTTTTTGTTAAAAAATGAACCCGTTTCTCTTACTTTTTTAACCAGACGCAGAATTGTTGATTTAGCTGGCAGTAAAGCGCCAGGATATTCGCGACGAAATTTACTGCGACACTTTTTAAACGACTTCTTCTTCACATATGTATCGTAGAGAAATATTCTTTGTTGCAAACTGTAACGTACCATAATTTTACTCACACTCAAACACGGTACAGATTAGTAAGAGTATGAAGCCCCAAACCAGCCAAACCGCAAAGAAACGTTTATTCACAACACTGATTAATAAGAGACTGAAGTCACAAACTAGCTACAGTGCGGTGATTCACGGCGCCGTGTGGCGGAATTTGCTGGCTCCATTGTCCCAGCAAGTTGCCGACGGCAACAGACTGGGAGGGTAACGTTTCCCGGCGAACGCCCTGTACCATTTATATCTAGTTTACAAAGTTACCGTATAAGGATGAACTCTCAAATTTTGTCTGCCTCTATACGATGCATCTAAACGACTAATGCTGTGCGAAGGGTACAAAGTTTACTCTCAAATATGCCTTTAGCTATGTAATCTAAGAACAGTTATGAAGTGTCATTCTGTATCATAAGATACAAAGCATTTTATTATTATTCTGTTTATCTTTAAAATAAACTTTAAGAGCGGGTAGCTGAGGCATAAGTATTGCCTGATAAGTACAGAAAATTTAAGCAAAAGACATACTTCGTAAACCTTTCTAATCCAACAAAAGCTGGTTCATTATGGCAATGAAATTCACATTCTGTCTGCATTTTTTGTAAAGTGCCTGTAATTTGAGGAAATAGTACATTTTGCTAGACGGCTAAATAATTGTTAGATTAATTAAATTTCTACTTACGAAAACAAGTTCCAATATGGAATCACTCAATGACTGTCTGCTGATAATAATACCTTGCTATCGTCTCGGCTCTTTAGTTTTGAACAGTTAAAAGTTGAAATTAAAGGGCTTATTATTTTAATGAGTAATCAACGATTCAGTTATATACAGTTGCAGATAAACTATACTTAAGAATAAAGGCCATAATTTTTCTTGCCGTTCGCGGAATTTTTGTCAAATGCCAAAGACAGGGTTCATTTGTTGTTTTGTGCGAACGAAAATTCATAAGATAAATCAATAGACAATATGTTTTAAGCGACCAAAACAAAAACATTAGCAGGGTATGGCAAGACCGAAAATTCGGATGACAGCAGACATTTATAGAGGGTGTTTTAAGAACTCAATTTGTATAAATAATTATTATTACGCAAATGCAGTTGGATATTTTAAAAGTAGGAGATCGTGGTGTAGCGTTGTTCAAATTCATTTTGAAAAAAAAAAATTGAAACGATTAAAACACTTTCAAAATTAAACCAACATGACAGAACAAACACTGACGCTGTGACCAAACTAATTTGAAATAGACACACTTGAAAGTAAAAGATAATAAACATGATATTTAAAATATTTTCACAATCAGATGTTGCTAGCAAAAAATTCACCAATTTCATACACGTTCCCGGTAACGAGTAATGGGTATAAACGTGTAAGGTTGAAAATGGAAAGAAACAAAGATTCATTTTCACTGGTATAGTATCAATCATTAATACAATCTGATTATCTTTTATTTGAGGCAATAGCCCACATCATTCAGTTGTTGGTCTAAGTACTGTTTTGTCCCTGAAAAGGAAAGTTCAAGTTTAAAATTCTGTTGATTGATAGTGAACTTGAGTATCCCAGGTCCTAGAAACTGGTTCATTAAGTCACGTTTCTACAATTAAACACTGTCTCACTTCTACAGTCGAAAAATAAATGGGAGATTTGCAGCTTCTGAGGAGTACTTTAAATAAATGATGTTGGCACTGTACAAATCTTAATAAATTTTGCCTTTGCGAAATGTTTCATTAACATTTAGGAATCAACTGATGAGAATAATCTTCTACGATAAATGTTATTATAACCGACTGAAAAACTCCGGACGTGCATGAATTAAAATTAAAACTATTCCAAATAACTTTGACGACATGAATCATAAATATAAATAACAAAAAAAGATATTTAAACATGGGATGTTGGTTTGTTATGTTACAATTTGTCGCAATGTTTGTGATCGATACCCTCATCATGCCCTTAATCTCGGATTGATACCAAAGGAAGGCTTTAAAGTCACCTCTAGCAACAGGCTGCTCTTAATAGTTTACTATCAGAGTGTAATGCGCGCTGATGATCCATTATTATCTTAATGCCACGAAGGGTAACGGTCTTTCAGTCACCGCCAGGTATCAGCTGACATAAATCCATTATTACCACGCAGTTTACTCCCTTGGTTAGCAATACATACGTGAAGATATGACCTGCTTATTACCAGTAATATCAGTAAACTATAATCTTATATCTACTGCATGGTAAAGTGCTATTGTCACCACTAGCTACAATCTGATTGAGAATTCTTTAATGTCATAGCAAGCAACTATCTCGTCACCATAGGAATACACGAATAACTTTTTCTCTTTTATTTATTACGCAACTGTTTGTTAAAAGTAATGACATAGAATACATTTCCTTTCCGGTATTCATTTGTTTAATTTACTTACATATACAAATATTCTCCCACTAGCTTCAAGCACGTAACAAATGACGGGTTGAATGCAATTAAGGATGGCAATCCCGCAGTGTTTTCAATCCCGCAGGATTTTTGCGGGATTTGCACCAAGAGTTTTTTAACGCATATATTTGAAAATGTTAATAAATTAAATAATAAACGTCTTTTAATTAAAGTAATAAATCAATTTTAATGTTAAATGATAAAAATAACAGTTAACAATATTTTAATTGGCAAAATGACACTAATTTTTTTTTAGCAAGTCTTAAGTATATTTCGAGGTTTTACATTTTTCTTTTTTTAAATTTAACCAATTTTTAAATAATTAATCAAAAATGGAAAATATTCAGTCTTAGGTATATTATGTGCCTTACAATAATCACATCAGTTTAAAAACATGGTATGCATAATGACCAAGTCACCACTCTTTTAATTTTTATTCTTTATTCTAAATAAACATTCCATAACACCGAGAGAAAGCATACGATTTCACAAAGTGAATATACTTTGCAAAGTGTAGACTTGGCTCTGAACAAGTTCTTATAACTTTTTGTCACTGCGCAAGCACGAGACTTGGCCTATCTTTAAAATAATTTTTTTTTTGTGGGATTCATTATTATGTCTCCTGATTCCTTGAATGATGTTATAGTAGAGTCATTGTTATTAAAAGAAACTACTCACTAAGAAGTAAAATTTCAATTTTAAGCTTTACTTTAAGTGGCGTAACGACTTTTTTTTAGAGTGGAAATTATTCTTTTCTTTAGTAAAATAGGAGACTTTCACGGCGTATGATTTCAGTGAAGTCCTCACGGATGTATCGCCGAATTTGTAAAACCACGAAATTTCACACTGAGGAAGACGGTGGAGGCAGCCGTCGAAGTATGGTGTTTTTACAACGCAATTCGGCGATACAGCCGCGAGGATTTAATTACACCTTTTTTGCCTTTAGTCGAAACAATAACAAGGAAAAATGACAAGGAGTTGAAAGGACGCATGCTATTCACTAAAAACTAATGTATTGTGGCGATTGACCAAATCATCCCAAGAAGGATTAATCAAAAGCCAGAACGGCACGTGTAAACAGGCGGCTTACGTCAAAGAACGCGTGTTTCGAAAGCAATTAGGCGGCTACCAAAACAACAATCAGTCAAAGGATATACAATTGTCTTTTGATAGCTGCTAAATAAATATGTATGTGATCGTTAAAACTACGAGAACATTAGTTTCGTATCAAAGAATAACCAAATTTTCAGCCGCAATTACAGGAAGCTGTCACATTTACTTTATCTGCAAATCCAGAAAATGGGAATAATGAAACCTTGAATAAAAAGCTTTAACTGTGTAGTTCAGATAACGAGTGCGACACATAAAAAATACTTATTACACAGTTAGAAAATCGTACTAAATACGCAACGTAACTCAAATTATAAAAAAGTGTCTTTAAAGTGTATCTATTTACTTACGAATGAAGAAGGTTGACAAAAACACACGTTTGTTCACACGAGTCAAATGCCAACTGCAAGGGTACAGACAAACAGTGCAATGCATCCGATGGAGACCGAGTGGGGCAGTGAGTCAGGCCGACTGACATTTAGCGGATTGCGGATCCACTTAATTTTGTGCGGGATCCGCCAGACTGTCTAATGATGCGGGATCCAGCGGGATTGCGGGATACCGCTTTGCTGGATTGCAATCCTTAAACGCAATACTCTGGCAATTCGTTTCTTTGCACTTGTTTAATATTATATTGTTATTATTTAATGTTCATAAACTTGATTTTGTAATGTTCTAGATATTTCGTTTGCAGTTTACAAACAATAGAGTTGTAACTTCTACTGAACTAATGACAACAGAAGTATAGAACCAATGAAATTAAAAATAAATTAGGAATCCCAAAAACTTTTGTAATCCCACGTAATATTAGTTTTATTCCTCGATCATGTATAATTCAGCACGATAAATATGGAACTACTTCCATCTGCATGAAGTAATAACTTCAGTAACATGGCGCTTATGAAAACAGTTTAAATTGTTTATAAAACTGATTTCAGAGTAAATTATGCTATATCGAAATGTGTCAATTGCGATTCTGGTCAACTTAACCACAACCTCCACTAATACTGTCGTTCGAAAATAGTAGTTTCCACAGCTGGGCAGAAAACCGTTAATCCGTTAATCGATAACTAACAAAGTTAGCAAAATTTCAGAAATTTAACTTTTAAGTTAACCTAAAAACTCACTAACTTTCATCTTAACTTTCGTTAAATTGAGCTTCCGTTAAGTTTAGCCCGTTACATTGGTTGTTGACAGCATATCATTTGTTTGATGTGCGCTACGGCACGCTGAAACGTTCATCGAGTCGAATAGCGAACGAATCAGGTAATGGGAAATGTGAGTTTGAGCATGGTGCATGTATTAGTATTATGCTAAGTTTTTAGGCATGGCGTCGGTGTGAGCAGGAACGCTACAGTGGTGGAGTGTTTGTATTTTACGTCTGCAAAAAGGCGCTCACTACTTGTTTCAAATTCGACCGGTGACCGATTTTCAAATTTTTGTAACCTGACTTTTTACTACGGGGAATGTAGTGCTACTTTTTAGTTTGTGGTTGTTTGGAGTTTGTTAGTGAACTAAATTAAACTGAAATTAGTTACGTGATTACGTCATGGAAACCGAAAATTTAGAATCTGTTAGTGTAAGCGGCAACGCTAGCAATAGCAACGAGAAGATTAAAAATCCTTGGCCACATTTATGCGATTATGTTTCATTTAACTCAAGATTTTGAGAACAGTAAGAATGCAAACTGTATCTGCCTAAACTTTCTATAACCTAAGCTCAAGTTTCTAGCCTTAATAATCTTAAATAACACATGAAGAGGATGCATATGTCCAATGATTTACAGTTTGAAGAAAAATTAAAAGCAGGGTTAACTCATGGGAAAGGGTAAAACAATTGAAAGTGCTGTGGGTTCTTCTGGTGTAGAAAGCAGAAGAAGTGTGTGTGTGTGTGTTTTTTTTTTTTTTTCAACATTCATCTGCTAATAAAATGTTTCGTCAACAAAGTATTGATGAATCTTGAATCTTTTGGCGTCGTAGTTACCGAAAGCGATGTACCTCAAGCTAGTGTAAACTTTTTCGTTGCCAACATGATTCCACTACATGTTGAATGCGATATGTTTGAGAAGCTGATTAAAATGTAGAACCGCAGTAAGAAATCAGTTTCCAGAGGAACATTGTATAGATGTATTGTTGATGATTAACTTTTAACGGATAACTGTAACTTTCGTTAAATTTGCAAAAATCTAACACTTTAACGATTATCGAAGTTATCTTTTTGAGTAGTGGATTAACGATTAACGAAGTGAACTTTTGGATTAACTGTGGTAGTTTCTATAACGCTCAAGTGAATAAATAATGGGTATCACCTATGGAGGTAGCAGTAATTTATGCTGGAAAAGATTCTAAGGAAACACGAATAATAATCATTTTTAATGATATTTTTCGTGATAGTTAGATTCTCGGAGAATTAGCTAGGATATTTTTTTTAAAAAAATGCATTTTACTTTAAATGACGAAAAATAAAATTTCAAAAATGGATTACTGTTATTTATTTGACTGACATATTTTGCAACTGAATACATTTCGTGTAAACTTTCTCTGGGTTTTTAAACTTCGTTGTTTCTTACCTTTTGTCAAAAAAATTCTTAGGTTATGACGTACCCTAGTTCTTATAAATGCTTCAGAGAATATAGGGTAAACATAAAATGCCCTTCCCTTTACATAAATTTCTGCATCTAGTTGTCGTAAGTACACAAAAAGCAACATTTATATTTGAACGAACGTAACTTTCTAACATATGATTGCCTCGCATTGAATTTTTTTTAACCCTGCTCTTCGTATTTTAGTGCAGTTACTCCCACAACAAATATCGGCATCGAAATTACACTTTCTTTTAACACCATAAGTGCAAAAAAAAAAAAAAAAATAATAATAATAATTCAGTTATTTATTTGAAATTTGTAGTTCCTTTCAACGGTATAAGCGCAAATAAAATCAGTACCGTTATTAAATTGAATTTGGCTGATTAATCAAGCAGCGCTGTGGTGGCAGGCCGTGTAACTAACACTTCGGGCATTATCGAGACTCGCCGAAGGTTGCCGATCCATCGAGGTGAGCGCGCAGACTCCAGACAACGCAATTGTATTTTCATAGTATAATTCGTAAAAACAGTGAATTCAAAAATAATAGTGGGCTGCATGTCTATAAAATTAGAAAAAGATGTTTTACATGCCATGTTTACAAGTCGTAAAACGTATCAAAAAAAAAAAAATAATACTTCACTAATAGATTAAGTTTTTCAATAAACGCCACCCAGCATAAAAAAATTACTAAAAATGAGAGATCATTGATATCAGATTTGAGGTGCCGTTATCTTTAATCAACAAAACATGTTAAAGCTATGTAAAAAATAGGCAGATTACCTAATGTTAATTACCGACTTTTTTCTGTATCGTGTATATGATACAATATAATATTAATATAAAAATCAATCAAATGCGATTTACGAGAGCTCTGTATCTGTCAATTAATTAATTAAAGATTTTTCGCATCAGTAGTTTCTGAGTAAAGGGGGAATTAGTCTCATGGTTTTTCTCCAAAAATGTTGTGCAAATATTGGAATAAAAAGAAAAATTAAATAATTTTCAGAGATGGCTTTTCACTAACTTTTATTTTATACCAATGAAGATTATCAAAAAAAAACTTTCTTCAATACCTATATAAACCTCATATAATTAATTTTACCCCAATGATTTTTCTAAATTTTGTCTTATAATCGTGTTAGTGCATAATTACGGATTTAAGTTAAAGGTTTCAGAAGTTATGCATCTGTGTCAGACGCACAAATCAGTCATTCATTTAGATACGTAAAACTCTGAAAATTATAACACCAAACATTCAAAATTATTACCTAATTAATACTTTAAAAAAACGTTCCCAAAATTTTGCAACGTTGATACCATGGGAGGTGGACAGTACCACGTGCAGTTCTGTGATTCGTTGTCTGATGTGCACCACTTTGACATATTAAGGCTTGTCCTCCCTCTTGTACGTAGCCCAACTTCTTCAACCCCAAGACCGTAATTTATTTAACGGCTTACAAGCAATTCATGTTTCTTCATGACCAGGCGTCAGTTTTTCTTGAAGTCTGTACTGTCACAGCGTGTGAAAGTAATAATTTTATTTTTATTTAATTGCGAAGGAGCGCACGCTCCGGTAGTAATTTCCCCCTTTTTGAACCCCCCTACCTCTGCCTTCTACGAATGTTAATCTTAAATACTTTCAGATATTTTTTGGGTAAATTATTCATAATTTCCGTTGGTAATTTATTTCAATCCCTGACCCTCTCAACTACGAAAAACAATTTTTCCCACCCTGATGACTCAAATCGAGTGCAAGCTTATGGTCATAGTGTTCTTTTCCCTTCCATACACCTTCCCTAATACTTTCACCAATATCTTTCCACGCCTCATCACCAATATACTCCGCTTATGCTCCCAACACCCTCTTCGCCCTCCTTCTTTCTTGCATTGAATCTCAATTCAACTCCTTTATCATATAAAGTACTAACTGTATTCTGCAGTAATTTCCAGTGACAAATTTATCAGTCCTTCTTTGTATCCACTCCAACTCCTGTGTCTGATATCCCAAAACGTGAGTCCCATACTACAGCATCATATTCATGCAGTGATCTGACCAAAGTTTTGTAACCCGATTCCCTCAATTCTATGGTACATCCTCTCATCACCATCTCCAAAAATTGAAATATCCACCAGTTGAGTTTATTATCAAATGTTATTCCAAGGTATTTCTATTTCAAGTCTGCAACAAGCAGTTCCATCCCCACCATAGGATTATAATCCACCTTTAGTTTTTTTTATCTGAACTACCGAACAAGCTGACTATTACTTGTGTTTATCTTCATCCCATGTTGAGCTAGCTACCCTGTCCTAGTCACGCTGCAGCTGTTCAGAGTCTTCTACCGTTTTGATCTTATAATATAACATTAAGACAATCTAACTTCAGATAGTAAACCATCATCACAATCATCCACTATCCTGTTTCATGCCCATTTTCACTTCAACTTCCTTTGATTCTGCATTTCCTACCTTACTTTCTAGCTTTCTATCTTTTAAAATTCTCCTACCCAGCAAACCGTTTTTTCATTCACTCCAATGACTTTTACCTTATGCATCATTATTTTCTGGCTCACTCAGTCAAATTACTTACAAAGATCTAATGTGAAACTATTAATTTGGCCTCCCTTGGCCATTTCATCCGAAATATCTTACACATAGTCCACTAACTGATAGTCGCATGACTATTCAAAATCTGTTCTAAATGTGCATATCACATCTTACAAAGTTATTAAATTTGAAAGATGAATGAATAACTATGTTTTAATTTAATTTAATTGCAATGGAGCACACGTTCCGGTGGCAATTTCCCTACACACCCAACTTGCCCCTATCCTGCACCCACCTACATTTGCCCTCTACAAATTTTAAATTTAAATTCTTTTAACGTTTTCGGTAAGTTATTCATCATTCCCCTTGGTAACTCAAATGAATTGCAACACGAGTGACCACGGCATTGCTCAAAAACAATTTTAATTAAACAATTTACCTTGACTTTAATTCAGTGACACGCTTCTTTCTTATTACAAATTAGTATGAACTTGTAACATATACAAAATGTTTGAATGATTAATAGAGAATGTACTCATTCAGGATGTATGGTACGGGTATTCTGCTATACTTGCGGGGAATTCTAAAAATTAATGTGTATTGTGTCTTTACCACTAGTGATGGAGGTCCACAGCGGGCAATCAACTGTTTCCATGCAGTTTGGAGCAACGGACACCGACCCCAGTGGTCTCAAAGGTCAAAATACGAAATCGGTAGTGCTCCCCACTAACATCGGTATATTTGTACCAAAAATCGGTATATGAAAAAAAAAAAAAAAACCAATAACCACAATTTGCGTGGCCGTTGGACACAAGCATAACACACACAAAGATGGAACAAATAGCATGTGCACTTTAGTACAAAAATATTGGGAATTTCGTTTTACAGCAATGTTACAACAAAATTATTACAACCCTTCATTATGTTTGGCCCATCAGATGCAAAGCCCAGTAGATTATTTTTATATGGAATATTATTGCTTCTAAAAATGTTTACACTGTTTTCAAATAAAAATACTGCATCAGCAGCTTCTAATGAAATAAGAGTTAAAAAACCAATCTTTGATGCGATGCTTTGTTGCATATTTCACGACTAAGCAAAAGTTTTTCGTTGAGCTAAGATCACTGGACTCGTCAACAATAAGCGAAAACTTAGTTTGGCGCAGATCTTCACATAAATTATTAAAACATTCTCTGCTTATAATATGTTCAATTATGCCGTGAGTTTTACTAGTAAAACATGTTATTTCTTCTGTAATTTTTGAATCAGAACAAACGGACTGTATCAGTTTCGGTAGGTGCTCCATAACAGCACCAATGTTGCGCCAACATATTCTGATGTCAGAACCGAAGTGAAACCCTTCTTCTGTAAGCCGACCCAGCATCTTCGTCGGGATCCAGTGAGAGTCAATCTCCTCCCTGGGAAACATTGGCTCACTCAGGATTCGCTCAGTTTTGCAACAATATCTATAAACGTTAATACCACTTATTTCAAAGTCTTCTGGTTGGTTCCACAATCTCCCACTGAGAATCCTATTCCAATCGACTGTACATGCCTAGTCATTCAGATTTTCACTTGCAGTAATTTATCGATTGTCACAGTACTCACTCATCGGTACTGTATTGTGAAACAAATCCACTTGTTAAGCGGATTCGTGCAGGATGTTACATTACTCACCATCCTTGGGACAAGTCCATTATACCTGGTAGTCGGCTGTCAAGCAAGCCTGCGGTTTTCCTAAGGAACCCCTACAGTCGTGATACCTCAAGTTTACACTTTCTAGAATCTAGATGACTGTGGTAACTAAGAGGTAACAGTTCTGCCCTGGGTGTTTTCCATCTTACTTCGATAGCTGTTGAGGTCTCCAGCAAAATGTTCTTAGATTTCACTCTAGATCATGGCACGATATTCATGTGAAGGGTGAACTGAGCTGTTACAAACTTTCACCGTCCCTGCATTTACAGCTGCTTCACGTCGAATATCAGGTGGGTCTGTGCATGGGAATACAGTTTCTGTGTTGTGGTTGATTTTAGACGCCCAGCTCGCGATCTGCAGAATATACCATACACGCCCCCGCAGAATAACATACTTTTAGATAGTGCTGAGCGTACTGTTACGAGAATGAACATCCTCCCCGATCGTGTAACTTTACGAAGTGAACAGTTGCGAGATGAGACATTTGGCTCTATCATAAAGCAATGGTTTGTCAGCGATAAGTCCAAATTAATATCCAGATATTTCGGACTGTCACTATACTGGGGCACTTTATTCTCCACCTTTATTCACAACTTCCTTGATGCTTCTTTGTCCTTCAGATGAGATGCACGTATTCAAATTTTTGATGCGATCGATTTTTAATAGGCCTACTTATTATCGCAATAAGCAGAGAGTTTACGCAAATCAAAGCGAAAGATTTCTTTCAGTTGTTTCTGATATTAAGTGTTTACATTATGCTTGACTAATATTATCGTGTGCATCATACAAAAATCCTATAAGATCATCTACTATACAATTTCCTAAGTTCATCTCGATAGCTATTGGCTGGAGAACGGTGACGTCATGCGCCAACCTTCACTCGCAAATTAACAGCGACTAAATATTATTAGAAATTAGGAATTATGTGCACAATTTAATAGCTAAGCAACTGCTGTGTAATTAATTAACAGATTATATTCATTAAGTTTGTTTTTGTAGCATTTTTTTTTTTTAAATGCAAAAACTCTAGGCTAAATGAAGGTGGAACTATTTTTAGTAACTTACCGCTAATTAAAGCAACAAAAAAACTTAAATTAGACATGGCCTCTGTTGTAACGACGAATGCCAATTCTGATTCTGGTCGAAGCTATAGTTCAATCGCAACTCCGCTAATATTGCCGTTCGACCAAAGTTTATGCATTATAGTTTATTTGCTTTTTATATGTTTTACGAATCACTTTCGTTGATGATCTTTGTTCGTGTTCACTGTACGTTGGTTATTACGGTATTTAAAGTGGACATCAGACTTCAGATATGTTACCTAAACAAGTGTTCTTGCCAATTCATTTCTTCGTAGTTGATTAACTGTTAATTAAAGCTCATAATCTTAGATTTGTAGTAATATCTCTGGCTGCTACGAACACCATGACCAAGGATTTCATTTGAATATTTGGCTAGCCTCAATCAAGAACGAGATGCTTTCGAATCAATTTTTGCTGCGATTGGTGATCGCATTCCCTTCAAACTAAATATATAAATTCTTCAGGTTTTGCAGAGTGTACTTTTAGAGTAAAATACTAGTCAAGTTTGTATTTCAGCTACTTCGAGTCAAGCGACCATGAACTTTGAAACAGTTTACAGTAGTTCGATCGTCTCTGTCCACGTTTAATTCTTCTATCATTATTTCTAAGTGCCTTTAAATTCAAGAGATTTTATTCAAATTTTACAGAGGGAATTCTTATGGTGAAAAACAAGTCAACTCCTATTTCTACGGATCAGGCAAACCTGTCATGACTTTTGACCTAAAAACTGAAACTATAGCCATACGCAAAAAACGGTCACGGACTTACACTCAGTAAGATGAATGAAATACTATGTAAGCAATTTGGAGTGAATTCGTTGAGACTGATGGTTGTATTGTTCGTTAGGCTTCAGGGAATAATCGTGGCGCTAATGTTCTTGTTTTGCAGTCTATAGGCTCCTATTTAGAGCTAACCTTCTCGTCATACCCCTTATAACTTACGTCCTCAGTTTTCTGCTTCACGCAATACCGCAAGACACTCGTAAAACATAAAAATAAAGGAATTATAAAATAAGGTGAAGATAAAATGATTCTCTCATATTTTTATAATTAATTTTTCTGGCGTATTTAAAACGCTCATGTCTAAATGAAACTTACTGATGATCTTACTGTTCGATATATTTTAGTAAGCAGTAATAACTAAGGAGTGGGGTCACATTTCGATTCTCTTTTCTCTGTCTCTGAAAATTAACTTTCTTTGGAATGGATGATCACAGCATGTTCATCGCCTACACTGTATCTTAGATAATTCGATTTCCTCGAAAACCATATAACCACATACCCTACAAACATTAGCCGAAGTAATGCGTATTTACCATCAAAAGATAAATAAATAAAAAACTGTGTCTGCGTAAGAGCTCACGGTAAAAGAGAAATATTTATATAGTGCTAAATGACAAGAGAAAAAAAGATTAACAAAACGTGCGAACATGACATAAGAACACTTCTGAAAAAGAAAACCGCCAGCGATTACTAGGGTAATTCAAGCATTAAAATATTCACGGAAATTGTATTTAGCGATATTCAAAAACATGAAACGAATGTTACATAAAAGAGACAAAAGTTTGTTGAATGTGTAAGTACGACTTAAAACACGTCTAATAAAGGAATTATATATATGCTCAATTAATCGTATATATGTTGACAAAAAATAAAAATTGGGTCAGTTTTTAAATTAATTTTGATTACATTGAATTATTAATAGCGACACAATAGCATAGTATATAACTATAAAATGTAGAAATATTGTAACATAGTTTTTACGGGTTTGCAGCCGGAAGACCCATGAAGACTATTTTACATTTGTTCGCCGGCAAAATCTCCATTCACAAATAGAAATATCATTTAAAATATCACATGATAGTCAACGTGCGAAAATGTCCGTTTGTTTATATTATATCTAATTTGTTGGTGACGTCACCACATCTGTTGCACCCAAACGTCAGCAATTACCTTTGTGGTTAAATTATTTCGAGTTGTCTTGTTTTTAATTTAACACTACTTTAAATGAAATGATCCTCACTTAGTCTACATAAAACATTCAAAAACTTGGCTATAACGTGATAAGGGATTCCATACAGAACCATCTTGGCAAAGTCGGTCAAAGAGTGGGAACTATGACAGAGAGAAGCAACGGATGTCTGTGCGATCGGTCTCTGCCAGAAGCTACAGGTATCCATCGCTACTAGCAGTCACTCGATTTCGCAGTCCATTTCCCTGATTCCGGTGCCTCGTAGTCTCATCTGTCCTCTGACAATTTGTTCACGTCAACGCGTTGGCGTCGTTTCTCTTAGGTTGGAAGTTTCAAAGCAGGGCACACCAGCTTCACTCAGACAAACAGCTAGTCTTTAATAAAAAGAGGGACAGATGTTTGTGGGGTGTAAGAAACAAGTTTCAATACAATGTTTACAATAAAGTCTTGGTTCCCTTCCTACATGTCCTTCCGTACCGCCACTTTTTCAGAATAAAGTCTTCCGTTCTTGCAATACGTAACGCAATACACTTACAATTACAGTATATTCCACAAAATTATACTAGCATCGGAAGAATAACTTCAAAATAAAACCTTTGCTTCTTCTGCTCACAACTTCTAAAATATGAAAGCAATAAGTATTCATTTGTTTTTTTTGTTTGCCTAGTGAAGTATTAAACACATTTATCCATTGTGTAAAGGTTCAATAGCAATATTTAATCGAGGCGTAATAGTTTGAATTATGAATGTTGCTTAAATCGTATTTGTTATGGTTGATTCTGAAAATAATTTGTAGAGCAAATCAAGAAACATTAAAATGATAGCTGTTCCTGAAATCGAGCCGAGTTACTTACACTTGAACTAAAACAATTATTTTTATGTTTGTAGACTATTTTTAAGTTTTGCGTTTCTATTGTCATTTACACTGAACCTAAAGTGAATTAAAATGTGTGAATTTCTTTGCATCGTAATAAGAATTTTTGAAAAAGTGAAGAGCTGAGAGAAGAGGAATACTTCAGACAAATAAAATTACTTGAGAAAGGTCTTCTGTAACGTGGGTCATGGAAGTGATGCCGTTAATAAGCGCGACCGCTTCTTTTGCCGCCTAGCGGCAAAATCAGTAATCAGACGCTCCTAGCGACGACACGCGTGACATCTTTCACCGTATAAAGGAACTATACCCACAATTTTCGCGTTTAGAACATACGATTTTCTGTTTCTCCACAAACTCAGACGATCTTACACGAAATTAAAGTCTTAATAGGGAGAGAGTGTTCATTTTTAAGTCGTTAAGGAGATTTTAAGGAGGTAAGGTCGTTCACAATTCTGAAATTTTATTGATTCGGAATGGAAGAAACAGAAGATTAATTATAGTTGTAAAACTGAATTTTATTTGCAGTTTCATCTATTTTTAACAAATGAGTCTAAACTTAGTTGCATGTGTATAGATGCTGTTGTTTTGTATTGTGAACATGAATATGAATGAAGGTTCCGGAATATTAATGTCTACTATTCCGAACTTCCCTATCCGACAAACTAATCACGATCACCATCCTCGTATGTCCTCAATCCATAAACACTGCAAGGAGGTTTGGAGTTTAATCAAGGAATTTGGTACACATTCTGGTGTTACGAAGCGTGTAATATCATCTCTCCAAAGCTGCTGACCACGTCCAGAACGGAGAAAATTTCTTCCAGAACCGCAGCTAAAACCAGCTAATTCCGACGCTAGTGAGATGCCACAACGAACTAATTAGCTGATTTGTGTCTACCTTATTTAAAAGCATGAAAGTACCCAAATTTCAATACTATTATACAGAGTGTTACAAAAAGGTACGGCCAAACTTTCAGGAAAAATTTCTCACACACAAACATGTGTCTGGAAACGCTTACTTTCCATGTTAGAGCTCATTTTATTACTTCTCTTCAAATCACATTAAACATGGAATGGAAACACACAGCAACAGAACGTACCAGCGTGACTTCAAACACTTTGTTACAGGAAATGTTCAAAATGTCCTCCGTTAGCGAGGATGCATGCATCCACCCTCCGTCTCATGGAATCCCTGATGCGCTGATGCAGCCCTGGAGAATGGCGTATTGTATCACAGTCGTCCACAATACGAGCACGAAGACTAACGATACTAAAATGAGCTCTAACATGGAAAGTAAGCGTTTCCGGACACATGTCCACATAACATATTTTCTTTGTTTGTGTGTGAGGAATGTTTCCTGAAAGTTTGGCCGTACCTTTTTGTAACACCCTGTAGTACAGGGTGTCCCAGAATTATCTTTACAACTTTTACATTGAATAAATTATGTTTGGAACGAGATATCACAATGCAGTTTTTTGCATTTTGAAGAGTATCTCTCAAAGTTTTGTTTCTGTCTCTAGAACACTTCTTTGGAGCATTCCTTGATCAATTGTCGTAATTGCTGCAGAAATCCTCTGCCTGAGATCTGCCAAATTTCTAACCGGGGTTTGATACACGATGTCTTTTACATATCCCAAAAGAAAGAAATCCAAGGGGGTTATGTCAGGTGAACGAGGCGGCCAGTCAATTGGACTCCGACCAGGAAATTGTTTATCTAGAAAATCACGGACATCAAGAGCCTAATGTGGAGGTGCACTATCCTGTTGGAAGATGACTGTTGGTTGAAGGACTTCCAGTTGGGGAACAACAAATTTTATTAGCATATCCAAGTAAATTGGGCCTTTGATCGTCTTCTCAGCAAAGAAGAAGGCGCCAGTGATTTGGTTGTGCATAACACCACACCACACATTAACCTTTGGGCTGTCGTGCGCTCTCTCTCTCTCTCTCTCTAAATGCATGCGAAGGTTCAGAACCCCAAATTTGAATGTCGTGCCTGTTAAGTAACCCGTGTCTCTATAAACCAGAAAACACACTGAGCTTTTTCCTGTGGGGTGTACATTTTCAATAAATGTGATGTAACTACCTACTTGTCACCAAACTACACCTGAAATGAAACAGAAAAAAACTTTGAGAGATACTCTGTAACATGCAAAAAACTGCATTGTGATATCTCGTTCCAAACATAATTTATTCAATGTTCAAGTTGTAAAGATAATTCTGGGACACCCTGTATTTTTCTATGACTCTTCCGTTTGTAATGGACAATAATACAAGCACACGCCGCATTTCGTAATTATGCTTATTATTTCTAATACTATCCGAGGAGGAAGCTTACATTATAAGGAGAATATACGAATCGTTTGGTCTTGTATTTCTAGAAAGTTGCCTGTTATCCATAAAATCGTTCCGTCTGTGATCGTAATTCAGGCTTATCTGCTTTACAATTTTCTTCTTACTTGGCTCTAATTACTTAGCTGATAGCTCTTTCCAAAGCACAAGCATATCCTTGGTTTTCTTCATTCATCCTAATAATAATAGCTTTCACATATCCCAGGTTTTCTTAAACGCAAACTGACTTTCATTTCATGCTTTGCTGCATTCGATAGGACGCAGGATACAATGCCCTCCCGACCATCCAGATTTTGGTTTTCTCCAATCATCCAGGCGAGTGTCGGGATGGTTCCTCCTTTCCGCCCTCTAATGACTTCGATGATAACGAGGGGAGAAGCCACAAGAAGAAGAAGAAAGGTGAAACGACTCAAGACTGCATGACGTCAACAGGTAGGTAGCGGGAGGGAGCGTATGATGAAGAGCGGATCAAAGGGAATGTGACCTTGAACCGCCAATGTGCAGTGAACAGACGATCATGATTGGTGCAGAATTATTTGTGCATTTCCCCGTTTTTATTATTCATCAGTCAGCAGCAAGCTGGGGCTTTCCAGAGAATACGCGAAGGAATTCAAGACCAATAATTAAATTTCTGTATCTAGAGTTCAAAATTTTCTGCAGTATGCGCAGCAGAAGTACGTTGAGTTTGTAATGAATTAATAAGTACAGTGTTATTAGGCATTAAGTGTTCCCACGGTCTGTGTGAATGTTGACGGTGCGGCATGTCAAACAGACAGGTATAGGTGAGTCAACAAAGCGTCCAGATTTACACTTCAGGTGGGTAACTAAAACATTCTACCTTACTTGGACATTCAGTGGATTTATTACCCGCCATAAATAACTCAGGTTCGCTTTCTATTTATAATTTGGGCACGTTTCTGAAAAGATCCGCCGAATACCGTTAACTGGTGCCGGCGACAGAAAATGTACCTTAGTGCCGTTTATTAGAAAAGAGGCGCTTTCGGAATTGGTGGGAGACGATCCAGCCAATAGAGAAGATGCCGGTAATATATTAACGTTTTGGTGTTTTTGTTTTGTTGGATTTGCCGAGCCTATCAGATGCCGTTGCCTTGGCGGGCAGCGCTGTAATTCGCCAAAGGTCGGACGCCACATCACAGGGCAAGGTGTACAGAGTTCTCCTCGGTGCAGACGGAACGGAGGAAGGAGCATTCTGTTTCGGACCATCAGCTGATGCGGCGACAAGTAGCCTTCACCGAGGCCTGACCACAGTACGAAACGGGGGTGGCCGACGCGACTTGGGAAGTGGCCGACACGTCCCGCTGGGCGAGCAATCCGGCTGTACAGGTGACTCCTGCAGCGCCATTCTGTTCGGGAGTCCTCTCCAGCGGTGGGACGGTAAAATCTTCGTTCACGGCGGAATTTATGCAATTGATTCTACCCAGTAAACTACCCTGAGATTTTGCTCTACCTGTTAAAAATTAAAGACATTCGACCGGCGAAGAATTTGTTTCATGCGTAATTGTTTATATCTTATTAAAACAAACTTCATATTTGCATAATTATCACAATAATCAAGTTTTAATAAATTGTACACCCACTTTTCACTCATCCTATTTATTCCAATAATATGTCATGTGGCTAGCTAAAAATTAATGATTATTTTGATATTCAAACTAAATAATTTTGTTATTGTTGGAACAATATGATCCAGAATTTACTTTCCCTACAAGCAAAGACACCACACGTTTCAAGCAACTATAGCATTGATTCACCAATGTCAATTTGATGCCATTCATTCATGATGGAGTCACAACAATTGTTTAGGCTGTATACGACGACTCAGAGTGATGAGCCCTTGGTGGGTACAATGCTGCCATATTCCGTGTGCGGTAAAGGGCACAACGTTGATCTTTCGAATATGCCTTCGGAGCAGCATTCTGTGTGGATATGACCTCAGTCAGTGGGGCTTGCCTGAACAATGGCAGCTAAGATGGCTTGCTTTGTCATGCTCATTAATCACACGACGTCTGCAACCACGCTGCCTCTATGGGTGGCAATGCCTTCGGTAAAGCATTTCCGGTACACCCGTGGCTTCACACATCGGAAACCGCTAGATGCCCTCACGATTTGGGGTGTTTAGAGTTTTGAAGTACCTTTTCATTAATCGTAGCTTCATTTCACTGCATATCATTTCCATTTATCGTATATATATATATATATATATATATATATATATATATATATATATATAATCGTGTATTCATGTAATTGTATATATGTTCGTTTGCCAACTAGAATCACATTAAGCCTTTGCTTAGGTTCAGTTTTGCCGTTGAAGAGTACACATGTAAGGTATGGTAGATAATATATATAATTGTGTATATATATAATAGTACTAGCTGTTACCCGCGACTTCGTACCCGTGGAATTAGAATTTGATTGTTAGAATTGGATATACAAAGCTGAAAGTTACCTAAGATATGTCCCAAACAACACTGAGTCGGCATAATATGACGGGAATGCCATCGATATACCATTCTACCGTCGAACCTGTCTCATGACTAAAACTGTTATTCATATCGGAAAAAAGTATCCTATTTCCTTGTCATCGGTATACACATACAGTCATCAAAACGTAAAAAAAAAGACGGATACTTACTTTCGCATTGTAATATTATTAGTTTAGATCACACAAAAATTGCCTGTGAAACCTGTAAAGCGTGAATAAAGTAAACGCTTAGGGCACTATTATACCGCCTACGATTTGCCAGAACATGGTACCCTTACTACAAAATCCAAGCCCTGGCTCAAACTATGAAAAACAATTCTTAAAAATCCCTGTAAGGTTTGAACACGAAGCCGCACGGGAGTTTTCTTATGAAGCAAGCACCGCTACAACTGCTCTCTGTCACTACGCCTTATAGAAACATATACATTTTACGCGTTTGTCTTTCACAGTTCAGAAAGTTTTCATAATTTTATGACAATATGTTATTATCTATACAGAAAACAATATCCTATGTCCATGTCAAATAGCATCTCCTTGTCAAATTTCATCATGATCGGATTAGCCGTTTAGCTCCAAAAAACGTAACAAACAGACAGACAGACAAAGTTACTTTCGCATTTATAATATTAGTATAGATATATAGGATCACGTTAAGCCTTTGTTTAGCTTCATTTTTGTTGTTGAAGTGTACACATGTAAGGCTTGATCAAACACAACGCTCAAAATTCGTGCGCCTACCGGGATTCAAGCCCGGGAGCAGAATGGCGATCGTTTTTATAGCAAGCGCCTTAACACTGAGCTATAAATCTATAATCAGCCATTTCCGTGGCACTTTCTTAGTCCACGGAGACACTACTGAACCTATTTGGACGGAGTAGTAACAGTTTGAAAGCTTACGGTCTAAGTTAACAAGTGCTGTACCTCTTAACTACGTGAACGATGGACGGAACAGAAAATAATAATACTCTGTTCGTAAACTGAACGGATAAGCGTCAAAGATCATCCTACATCAAAGATAAACATTGGATTCTGTTAATATTGCTATTGTAAGTTAAGTATCGTTGGTTATTTAATAAAATGGCACTTATGAAGACAATTGCAATTATCAAATCCTAAATTCAGCTATGGACAATAGTAATGAAGTCAGTAACAAGGCACTCTTGCGGCAGTTTAAATTACAAAAAAAAAAAAAAAAAAAAAAAAAAATTCATCGTGCCTTATCCACGAAATTTATCTTGAGTTCGAAAGGACTTGGAAGCAGTAAAGAGGAGAAAATTTGCACAGATGGAGAGTATCGCAAAACATATTAACCCGATCTGTCTTAAATATGAACGACCTGTATTTCACACCTTATTGGACGATCTGCAAATTTTAAAAATTTTGGATGAGGTTTAGGGAAGACAAAGATTCCACATGGACAGAGAGACTTCTCATAGTAAAGTCTCGAAGCTCATATTGCTAGATCTGACCTAGCTGGAATACGTAATGTAACTGTATGTGACCCTAAAAGTACACTCTACTAATTTTTAAGAATTTCTGATGAACATGAATGGAGTTAGATGTGATAAATACGAATAGAGACAATCTCGCTGTAAAAATATTGGTAAAGTATCAAAGGTCGTGATCACTTGATTCGAGCTATCTGAAATAAGAACTTGACAAGTATTTTGCCCTACGAATTCATTCTGTAGAATTTGAAGTTTTTCTGTTTATTTTGAAGGGTGTCAGAATCCGTAAAGACAGACTTGTGCAGACAGATATGACCTGAATATTGTAGGTGTAAGCCGGTGACTACATTTTGAGTAACTACATCTACATGTATACTCTGAAATTCACAAAATTGTGGGTGACAGAGGATGCTATGACCCGAACTAACTTTGCGTTCCATTCGCGAAAAGCACAAGGGAAATAAGAATTCATACAAACATCTGCACGACATCCTATTTCTCCAATCTTATCTCTCCTATCATTGGTGGAAAATTTAGTGGCACTCGTAAATGAAGGGTGTTGACCGCATGTTTATCAATAAATTCAACGGAAACCAACGTCATCTGTCTGCCAAACAATGCCAGCCCAGTCTATGAATTAATTCTGTGACGCTTTCGTAAGGGCTGCGGCAATCAGTCTCGAATCGAGCGCCTCTTTTCCGTACCTTCTCTATACTATCCATCAATCCCTATCCCTTGAGGGTACAACGACACAAGGGGTAGTCCATTAATTACGTGATGTGAAATGGGGGGAGGGGTCAGACGAAATTGCACCAAATCTCACCACAAGAGGGGGTCTCTCAAGATCTCACGTAATGAATGGACGCCCCCATCAATAGTCCAAATGTGGACGCACCAGGATTTTTTACGCTCCTTTGTGTAAGCATTACAATTCTTCAAAATTCACTTAAGAATCGCAGACTAGAATTAGCATTACCTACGACCGAAGGTATGTGCTTCTCCCATTTTATGTTGCTTTGCACCGTTACACCCAAATACTCCAAGGAATCAACCACGCCAACAACTTAACTACTCACTTTGTGCTACTGAACAAACTGATTCTTTCTGTTAGTAATGCACTTTGCCTTGTTACGTATCAAGGGTATAAAGTAATTCCCATATCTTTATGAGTGATTGAACTTATCTTGCTGGAATACGAATTTGACCTATGTTTCACCCTGATGGTTCATTCTGCATAATTTGATGAATTTCGTTTATGCTTGAAGGGTCTTAGAAGTAATAAAAACTGGTGTTTAACGCCGACAGGGACTGAGCAATATGCAAAATAAGTGACGAATGTCCTGATCGCGTTATTCGATGTGGCTAAAAAATAGACTGAACCTGTGTTTAGCCCTGCGGATTCATTCTACCAAATTTGAAGAATTTATATTGAGTATGAAGGGCGTTAGAATGCTTAAAGGCAGACACTTCTCGCGGACAGCAACTGCGACTATTTAATAAAGGTCAAAGGTCATCACCGCGTGACCTAATCCGGCTGAAATACGTATAAGAACTAAATTTGAAGATAAGGGTTCATTCTAAAAAAATAAATTAAGGATTTCTATTTAGTATGAAGGTTGTTATAATGTGAAAAGACATATTTGCGCGTCACACACGTCCTATAAATATATTGAGGGATCAAAGGCCCTGATCCATTGATCCAATCTGACTAATTTACGAAATCAACCTGTACTTTATCCAAAGAGTTTGATCTGCAAACTATGAAGTCTATCTGTTTTTTTCTGAAGGCAGTTATCGTGCTAAAGACCGCCTTCAACATATAAGAGATCTGTTTCGCAATCTTTGGCCAACAACACTGGAATTGGGACACTTCCATTTTTGATTAAACCACATTTGTACCAACTCCCGCATCGAAGAAAATGGTAAAAAATATGTGAAAGCTCTCTAAAGGTGAATAAAGGAAAAAGAAACCTAATACCGGGCTTGGTGGGTGAGTGGTTAACACTCTGGCCTCGCATTCGCGAGGCCCGCCGGTTCAAATCCCCGTACGGGCATTCTGATTTCGGTTTTCCATGGTTTCCCCAAATCACTCCAGGCGAATGCCGGGATGATTCCTTCAAAAGTTCATGGCCGAATTTCTTCCCGTTCCTTGTGCCCAGTCTTATCCCGCCTCTAATGACTTCGACGTCGACGAAACGTAAAGCCACAAGAAAAAAAAAAAAAAAAAAAAAACCTAATCAAATGGAGAACTCACTAGGCGCTACAATGCGATTCATTACTACTCGTGTAACAGAGCTAAAAAAAAAAGAAAAAGTTACAAACAAAAATACAGATACAAAGACAGTAAGGTATCGTCGCATACACTGTCTAAAAAAAGAGTAGGATATCTATTATGGGAAGGTTCTATAAGATTTGATCAAAGAAATTGTCTATTTTGATGTATATGGAGAAAGTACTGTAAATGAGTAAATGTAAAAACTATATAATTCCGTGTCGAAGGATTTGATAGATAAAGAAGCCTACATTCAGCTTCTCAATATTCACTAGACACGTCTTCGAAACATTCCTCATTTCCAAGGATAAGTCTAGGCGCTACGCAGTTAATTCTTCGAAACTACTGGAGGTCTACTGTAGTTTGTGTAGAGTGTGGATTAAGTCAAAAATAACGAGGAATCAACTTCAGCGCATTCGATAAAATTAACTTTCGGTTAAGGCATAAGGTTTTCTTTGATTACTTCGAAGTACGGTCCGTGGTATTGTAAAAGAAAAGAAAAAACTACCCTATCTGAGGCCACACAGACTCTCTCTTTGTACGAGGATTGCGCTAGAAGTCTCAAAAGTTTTTAGATATAAAATTTTTAGGCTCATAGAAGGTACTCAGCTCTGTCAAATTCGAAGTACCTCAGCTTTTCTGATATAAGTTGAAAACATTCCTGAAATATTTGTGACCTGAAAAGTTCAGTTACCAAATTGGCCAGTTTATTTATTCAAAACGATCACCTTCCTGATATGATTTGGGTTAGGTAACAGAAACGATTATGCTGGAACCAAGTGGCAGATTGCGAGGATGGAGAAACAACGTATGTTCCCACTGCCGATTTGACAGAGGAAAGCTTCATGAAGATTCCAGAAATAAATGGTCGTGCGGTTTGATGCCAGGTGCACAAAATCGCCTCCTTAAGGCAAGAAATATTCTCCGCCGGGTAATTCGCTTCACCCGACAGATCGTGAAGGTAGGGCAAAACAGAACTTTACATTTAAGCCAAAGAATAAGATATGAGAATCAGTCATTCATGTCTACAATACAATACATTCATTTACCATAGAACCCAATATACTGTAAGAGAGTGGCTCTGAGAGATGTGGAAAGTTATCAATTTACGCAGATAAACAATTGCATAACAAAATAGATAAATACATCAGAAGATGTGCAGTCACAGCATACATGGTACATTAATTATGTCGTCTACATTTACACAAAATACTGACAAGCATTTTGTACATACCTTAGAAAGAAATAGAAGGAGTTAATTAAAAATTCTATTAATTTTTTCTTGAATTTGTCTTATCATCTCCTAAATATTTAAGATGTGTTGGGAACTTATTGAAGATATATATCCCTGAACATAGGACATATTTTTGAACAAATGACAACGACTTCTAATCGTTGTGGAGATTTTTTTTTAAAATTTAGTGTCGTAATTGTGTGTTTTACTATTTGTTTCGAATAGAATATAATTTGTTACTAAAACGGGCATTATATACTCGGCTGTCAACCTTAAAATCCCTAACTTCATGAACAGCTCTCCGCATGAAGTTCTACTGCGACCCCCATACAAAGTTCTTATTAATCGCTTTTGAGCTTTCAACACTTTGTCTTTATGAGTTGAATTGCCCCAGAATATTATTACGTATGACTTTAAGTAGTGAAAACAAGCAGTATATATTAGTTTCCTCTTATGGAATCACCTATAGCTGAAATTGTACTCATTGCAAATGTACTTGTACACAATCGCTTCAGTAAATCAGCCGCATTACTAGTGACAAGATGATATCGAAAGAAGTCATTTAACAAGAAAATATAGCAGTTTAAGTCTCCACGTACATAAACTATACCATGCGAAAAGCGAAAAGCGAAAGTGTAGATAACTAATACTATGTTGACTCGTGCCTCTGAAAGACGAGACAACATTAGAATTAAGGAGACATTAAAAACAACCACGCAGCTTTCAGAAATACATTTCGCGTACATAAAGCAGAGTCGAAGTTCATCTCTTTCCACCCAGGAATTTAAGTTTTCAATGCGAATGACTTAAGGAACTACCAGAGCGCTCGATCTCGTAAGTAAGAATTCTGGAGACGGAGGCTAGTGATCAACAGAAGCCGAGAGAAATCCAGAAAAAGATCTAAATACTGAAAAAAAATCTGCTGCTTAGGACTCCAGTATTTTCCGGGAATATCGGAAATGATAAAGGAAACGTAATAAACAAATTTTATCATAGTAACAGATATATTACTGTCAGTTGTCTTGTAAGTACTATTTATCTCTTCTAACTCCTTTCTTGCCACTATCTCAAACAATTCTGAAAATCTTCTTTCGGAAGTGACTGTTTCCCTTTTATGGTTATTCTTGGTTTGGAGAGGACCTAAAAGTCACTCGGCGCCAGATTCGGAGAATGTAGTGTAAGAGAACATACCATAACATTTTTGTTTCGCGGAAATTGCTATACCATAGAATGTGTTACACGTAGAGTTGTTACGATGAAAGATGAAGGTTTGAATTATAAAACATGTTTTAATACTCACAATTTCCGTAATTATCAATAGCATGTTTGGCAGAATAATTCCTCTCACTCTCATTCAACATTTTCATCAGTTACTGATGTTGAAAGATGTCGGAATCATTCCTCGTCTTTAGCCGATTCGCAATCTTCACGAAATCGTTTGAAGTCTTCAGTATCACTGCGGCAGTATCATACATTAATTGTAAAATTTCACGAGTATCTTTAGGATTTTCTTGCAGTCTGAAACAAAATTTCATGAAATTTCTTGACCTATGATTCAGAACGCATTTGAAAAAACTCCTTATTAGATCATTGCTGACTAATTGCAATGAAAATGGAGGAACTTTTAACCCACTGTTGTTAAGGCTCCATGCGTCATGTTATGCTTCTACGCCAAAGCTAAAATCTCTTTAGCAACACTCACCATTTTTTAACATATATTTCCTAAGCATTGTTACTAAGCGTGTTTGTCAGATGAAAACATTAGTGGTAAGTATTACAAAAACAACGAAAGATATTCCTTTAGTAAAATATCGTTTTATTGTTTCTCAAAATACTCGTCTTTAATACTTACACACCTTTGCATCCTTTCGAACCATTTCTAGAAACTTTTTCCATTCTTACTTTAGTAAGTCAAAAATATGGTTTTTGAAGGATTTAACAGCTTCTTGAGGTGATGACTATCGCTGTCCACGCATGTTTTGTTTGACATTCGGGATCAAAAAGAAGTCGTTAGGCGATATATCAGGTGAACACGCGCAATGAGACATTAATTAGATGTTTATCTCCGTCAAGTATTCGATTAGCATGCTGTGTGAGATGACGAGGAAAGATGTGGCGTGTTGTTTTTCCTAATTGTGTCGATGAATTCAGGCAAACAAATTGTAGTATATCGTTCAAGAATTATGTTCTTCCATCTTCTAAAGCAATGGTCGCGAATTATCCAGTATAACTGTTACCGTTAAAGTGCAGAAATCAGTTATTCTGCAGATTATCTAGGTAATATGCAGATTAAATAGGGTGAGCCGTTAAAGCGCACAAATTGTTTCATTTCCCAAATATTTCTCACATTACCTAGGAAATCTGTGAATTACCCAGAAAATCTGCACATCACCCAATAGACACTCGTTCAAGAGAAAATAAGATCTTTGCTGGAACAACAGCAGCGTTTCTGTACGCCTAAATTAACATAACGTTATTTATTTATTTTTCTATAGCTAAAACAATACAAAGAATCAAACGGTTTAAAATATTTTTACAATTAAGGAAATGAATTTTCAAAACATATGATAAAATTATGCTTACTTATTAGTGTAATCTAAAGACTGATGACAATGAATCACATGCCAATTTAGGTCGCAATGCAGCGTGGACCACAATGAAACGTAACCATAGGACGCGATATTGCGCATTCCCAATTTTCATATCGTATCTATCGGTATTACTGTGGTCCAGGCTGCATTACAACCTAAACGCAAACGGTTGTAGACGAAATTATGTTTTATAAATATTTTGTTTCTTAAAAGTGGAGCTAGAGAGGCAAGGAGTAGGGAAAGGAAATGAGAAAACAAACTTTTGAACTTTACGGAAGCCGTTTATGTGCACACTACCTGCGGAAAACTCGTGATTCCGCACTTTAACGAGCAAATCAGTTGATCTGCAGATTAGCTAGGAAATGTGTACATTAACGCCTTTCCAAATTTAGCGGTGACATAATCAAAGAAACAGACGATCATTTTCTTGGAAGTTCTTCGTGTACTTTAATGGATAATGCCATCTAGTGGCCGTTCGTAAAAACTTGAAAGGCGACCCTGGTTTTTGAGCAGATTGGACGTCGAGTAAGACAAATGCGTTCACAGCTTCTAAGCGCAGAACAGAAGCGAAACCTGTTAATTGAGCCGTCAGTGTAGCTGGTACCTGTGAAGGCCGAGTGGGGGCGTAGTTGTTGGTGGGGGAATTCGGAGGGTCCCCCGTCGTAAATGGAGGCGGGAGGCCATGTTTGTTCACGGTTGAATGAAATCGCGTGCTGGCTGCACTGCAGTATGATCCCCTCCCACAAGAGGAGGGGAAAGGAGGCCCTCCCCAAAGCACGGCAGTAAAAAGCTGTGTGTTCGACCATAAATAACACTGGCCCAGGTCTGCCCCCACAGGAGACACTAAGAGGGAAGTTCGCGCGTTGGGCACGAAGCTACAGTGGCCAGGAAGGTAATAAGTAAGGTTCGGATCTTTATGACCCAAAAAATAGAAAAATATGCCGGCAAATATCACCTTAAAAATGTGTAAATACGACCTAAAAATGACAAAAAATGACCTAACATTTAAATTTACTATACATCAAAACATGATCAATTATACATCATTTATTTTATATAGTAGTGTCGCTATCATATAGACAGCATAAATTGCTTCCGTGCACTCGCTGCACCATTAGGAAATTAAATTTTAAATCGTTTTGTTGAAAAGTCACTTTAATTTCAGATAATTTACAGAATATAACACTTTCATCTGCACTAAAATGCTCCTCCCTAAATTACCTTACGTAAATTCGCATCTTCAGAAAATTTTACTTTCGGCATGGCGGTAGGTCTACTCACTGATCCACTGCAGATTTAAAGATGACTGAGGATATTTCATTGATATATTGACTGACGCGGATCGACACAGGCATGCTTCTGCAGCATTCTGGAGATTAAAAGGTGAAAGCTACTAGATTTTTCCTCAAAATATGACCATATTACCTTAAATATTACCGAAATATGATCAAAACTAGGAAAATTGTCTGAACATGCATTTATATGCTATATAAGATACATATAAATACAACCAGAAAAGGGGAATCAGGGTTTAATTCGACATTTCAGCTCAAGAAGCAGGCAGGAAAAAAATATAATTTGTCCTAAAGATCCGAACCTAGTAATAAGGTTTGACTTGTTGACGGGCTTATTGGAACTACATCCCCATTCGCTTTCACAGATGCAAGTGCTCCAATGACAATCAGAATCCTATTTGGTATATATCAATTTTTCGGCCTGGTGGAAGATTCCTCCCTGGTTCAATTCCCTTTTTCTCTTTGTCTAATGCTAGTTTTTTTTTCAGATATATAACTCCCTCCTACCTCGTCTGTCCTTTAGCATCTTTTCTATCACTTCTTTTCGTAAAGGCTCTCTTTTTGTGTTATGCTCCATATTACCTATTTTTACCTTGGCTGGTATTGTCCTTTCTTCAGCTTCTTTTTCCAGTACCTCCTCGTTCAGAACTCCATCACCTCATTTCAGTCTATCAATTTTCTCCGTGTACAAATATCTGTTGCTTCTTTTCCTTTATGTTTCGGTGACATGAAAAGTCTCTTCACAAGATTTACTGGCTCTATTGATAAAGTCACCATTTCGTAAAAAAGAAGTGTTGATACCTTCCAACCTGTTGTTCCTCATATCTATCCAGATTTAAATCTTTCCCCCTTTAATTCTTATAATCCATTCTTGTTTGTTTTATTGTTCATATAACTTCACTCAATACGGAGTTTGGTGGGTAAACTGCAAAGCTCGGCCCTTTCATTCGGGAGTACGCGAGATCACATTCCCGTCCGGTCAGCCACTTTTCGATTTTCCGAAATCACTCCATGCGAGTGATTCCTTCAAAAGGGTAAAGCTGAATTCCTTCCCCGATCCTTATCCAAAATCTTATAATCAACTTTTAAAAAAGAGATACTCTACATGTAATTTACTACAATTTAACTAATTGAACTTAGTTACACGATCCAGGCAATGAATACGAATTATTTATAAACGTTTCTCGGGAAACAAACCGAGTGATGTTGTTATTAATGCACAATATTTCGGCGACTTTATCCTCCGTCGCCATCTTCAGGTGCAGTTGCAAGTCTTGAAGTCTGCCTCCAAGTCAGCCTTGAGCGTGATCGACCGTTTTGGGCTAGTCGATTGGTTGACAGGATGGTTGAGTGGTGGGCCGCCCTTCCTATCATGGCACTGCGTGTGATCGCTCGTATGGGCCTAGGGCTTAATGCTGGAGGTTGTTGCAGTTGTGAGTGCAATATGGCATTGGAGAAACCGACCAGATCCTAGGTACTGACCTGTGCGAAGTATTCCCATAGTTTGCCTCGGCAACTTCTGCTGTCTCCTTGTAGTACGGCGGCTAGATGGATTACTGTTAATCAGGATAACTGACACCACATGGTTAAGGACATGACCCTTTGCTTTATAATAGTACCATGTAATGATCATTGAACTGGGCTATGGCTAGCTATAGGTTCTTCTACTTATAGTACGATAGACAAGGCGTCTAACTGCTACGATAGGCGTTTATTGTACACTCTAGACTGAAGCCAATACATCCGAATGAATACTGCCTGCTAGGCTAACCCCGATGGTACTAATAACTGAAGCCATAGTTTCTTGACGTTAATGATCTACTCAAAGTATAGATGGTGGATCCATTACTTACAATGGAGAATGGCTAGCAGCTAGTCTTGGTAGCGATGGTCCCTGCTATCGGCCATGACGCGAGACCCGGCTACGGAGAGAGGCACCCTAACCGTTAAACTGACTCTTCTGGTGTTCCCAAATCATTTATCAGTCGTTATAGTAAGTTACCCAATTGTTTCAGATATGATATAGGTGATGTGAGTAATATGTCCCCAAGGTAAGAAGTACATGTTTTATCTATTGCTAAGAATAATGTTAACTTCATTGACTAATAATTAACGCAGTTGGCGAATCTGCTTCACTAAACTCGCCTGGTGTCAGCCTGACAATTCAATATAATTTTATATCAATATGCCCACTTGACAGTTGCTCAATGTAATAATATCACAAAACGCTCACAAAGTGTAAGACCACTACAACCACGGTCAATCCTTTACAATGGTTTATAAATAAACAACGCCGAGAAAGATTACATTCATTTATAATACGAATTATGCTTACTAAATGGTTCTACATTATACTGTTGCTCTAACGAAACCTGATAAATAGACTTACCATCAATATTAATTGTCTTTTGAAGTATCGTTAATTTAAAAAAAAAACAATTTTTCAATATCATTTATATGTTTTTTTTTTAATTTTGGCTATTTAGTGTTTAATAACTTACTTTACAGAAGCTCACTTGGGCATCTATATGTAGAGATATGTGCCTTAACTACGGAGATCAAGCTGACTTTAAACTTTCAATTAAATCGATGTTATTACTAGAGGTAAGACAATGATAATTATATATAAATAGTTTCACAAGAAGGATAATCCATTATAGAATTCTTATCGTAGTTCAATTGCATCTTCAAAAATATAAAAAGCTTCTAATGGCTGACATGATCAATTAAAGAGCATAATCTAACATTTGTCCTCTGCTATGCAATGGTTTTACAGACTGTATTCACTATTTTTTACACCTAACTAATAAGGAATATATATTGTTGTATACATGTGCAGGTAGCCTATTCATTGGGACACAACATAAAGAAACCAATATTCCTTCGATTTACCTTTAAGGAAATCATTTACCAGTATCATATTATTTGGGATTAGAACAGTACTTTAAACCTACTATAAATAAATGAAAGCATTTTTTTTTTCACAAACGCCTTGGATCGGCCTGGAAGATATGATTGTTCCCTCGAAAAGGACCAGTCTACGGCATGGGTGCCTGGTGGGACAAAGGGAACTTGTTCTCAAGGACTGGAGGAGAGGAGATCTATACAAGTGGCAAGATTTTCATTCATCGGGATGAAGAGTGATAGTTTTGAACGTTTCTTCCTCCGGAAGCAGTTATAATAGTTTGCAGTTGTGAACAGCACTAACTCCAGAAGTTTGACGTGGATGTAAAAATGTGTCAACTAGTTTTGATTAAAGCCAGTGGCCTAGGAGAGCTACTCTATCATCCGTGCAGTGCTACAAGTCGCAGAGAAGCTTATAATGTACCAACTGAGTTCATAGGCTGCATTGTTTTTCCCGCAAAACGTTCAGAAGCCACCCTACAGAGACATCTGTCGAGCTAAAGAGAACTCGTGCAAAACTTCATAATATACATTTGAGCTGGCTAGGTTTGATGTTTTAAAGTCCCATGCCGATCACTTTTGATGTACTTTGTCAATTTATAATTCATGCTCATGTGTATAATGTTCGCCCACGTTGGGCGCCAAAATGTAACGTGATTCAAAGAGTGAACGTTACAGTTAATACACAAATGTGAATCTATCTGGTACACATTCACACATACGCAAAGACAGCTGAAAGTTACTTTATCCCGCCCCATATACTGGACAGAAACAATGTGGAAGGAACTCTTCTTATTCCTGGGATTCTGGATGGATATACATTTTTACGAAAAAATCGTAGAAAAAGAGATAAGTTAATTATTCAAAGTTTGAAAGACGTCAATTCATTAATTTACTTACTGGTGATGCAGTGGTATAGAAAACCAAAGAAAAAGGAAAAGATTAGATAAACCGAATCCGATGATTATTGGTAAATTCATGGATCAAGGTACAGGACAACGTAATAATCCGAAGAAACCAATCAAGAGGAAGTGACGAAAAGCTAATCTGAGTCGAATATTTCCATGTTCCATGGTCCAAGTTCTGAGGCAGAGATCTCGTGACGAGATTTTGCCTGACCCCCCTCCCCCCTTACACATACACAAGAACCGTGCTGTGGAGCTGTTCCTCAATGAATCGTAGGTGGTTACGTGCCATAGTAAGTCGGTTGTACAGATGACCCGGGTCGGGCCCGACAACGGTCTCGTCTGCAGGGGAAGGTGCGCCTTAATGTTCTTCGTTACACTATGTTTGTACGATCATCATCCAATAAATAAGTTCCTGATTAGGAATAACTATATTATACCTGTGAATTCGTCCGCGAGGACATTAGGGAACCTGAAAAACTTTGTTTAAGTGAAAATTACTTATAATATATTTGTTACTTCTAACAATTCGAATATATTGAACGTTTATTTAAATACACTGATCAGCCAAAACATTATGGCCATCTACTTACTAGCATATTAGTCCACCTTTCGAACGCAATGCAGCAGCCTTGGTAATCTTCCAGAGGTATCTGACACCAGATTTCTATGCACAGGTCACGAAATTCCCTTAAATTACGGGCCAGCAGTTTGTGGGCTCGGCGCTTGGGAACGAGCATCTCGGAAACGGAGAGGCTGGTCGGCTGTTTGCATACTGTTGTAATGACCATCTATGGAAAGTGTTTGAAGGACGGTGAAACCACGAATAGGCGACAATATGGTGGACACTCACGCCACATCATAGAACGTGGAGGTCGAAGGCTTGTCCGCTCTGTAAATTATGATGGGGCGTGATCTGTGGCAGAATCGCAATTCTTGTGCTCTGAAACACATCTGGAAGTACCAGAACTGTACTCTTTCATCAGATCTGCCACAAATCACTCCCTATCCTGCTTTACGGAGTGGCAAGACACCCACCCCCCCCTCCCACCTACAATTTTTTTACTTTAAACTTTATTTTTTCACATAAAGTTAGAAAATTTTAATGTAAAAAATAAACTTTTTTTAAAGAAAATTTTTAATGTTTAATTTCAGTTTAATCAGGTAAACTGGCCGATGGGCCCGGTGTACTTTTGATCCGCTTACATCCCCTCCCCCTTATCCCCAACGCCGGTACTTCATTGGAAGAAGAGCGTGTACACGGTTGTTCCATCGCAATAGAAATACTTAAATAAATTTACAATATTACCGCTTAATACCGCCAAGACTTGATGCACCTACTAATTGCAAGAACGCTTAATTTACAAAAGGAAACAGTTTCTTTCTTGTCGGGTAGTTTCCATCGCAGCAACAATGAAGTCGTGATTCGCGTACACATATTCCCTCCATAACGCAAACAATATGCTGACGTGATGCCTATGACGGCGCGGACAGCAGCTACCATAGCCTTAACTTGGAGATGACTATTCCTTGGCACCAACGGCTCGCTATCTCGGTGTGACACTTGACTGCAAGTTGACCGAGCTACCACATCTAAGAGCTGGAGTTTACAATGCCTTGATCAGGCCGGTATTTGAGTATGCTTTTCCCCTCTAGCGGTAGGCTGTTAATTGCCTTCTATGAAAGGTTTATGGAAAAATTCCGGCAGCAAGCCAATAAATTCTACAATGCAGCACATTGTTCAGTCGAATTAGTGGTCAGTCGTCTCGACTAATATGAAACACAGGCTGACAAATAATTGACGCTGACAGTGGTAAGAAAAATTAACAATACACCAACAAGTCCTAAGTGATGTCAAATCTAAGAAAACTGAACTAAGAAATGTTTTAGGACAACAACCAAGAAATGACTTGTTTTACAGCTGAGACTGGCGAAGGTGATGATATAATCAAACTCCATTTTGAATTTAAAAGTGATAACTATGTAAATTATCTTTGCTATGATCTGCTTAAATTAAAGCTCAGTCATGCTGTGACACAATAATCTAATACAATTTCGATGATAAAAATTTCTAGACGTTCACGAGATCAAGGGTAGGAAGCTCCAATCTCTCAGCTACATTATTTTCAGGCGGTGAAGCAACCACTTCGTTTCTATAATAAAAATTCTGCTAAAATTTTAAAAATACCACCAGAAAAAAAATATGAAAAAACACGATACGAACAAAAATTAAACGGTGTTTTCGAAAATCATTTGGGAGTAGGGTTCCCGACAAATCAATTCATCACACACGAACCAAAGAAGAAATTCTGCCCTCACCGATTTTAATGATTTTGTGATATATTATAGTATATTAAAATTAAAGTCGAAAATAATTTCTTAGTTACGGAGAAAACATTTTTGAGTATGAACTTGCACCCCAAAGAAAACCCATGGGATAGGTAGATGCAAATGTTTCGATGACAGTAGCATCACGGAATAAACATATAAATGTTGCGTGTAGTGTCAGGACATTCATTTATAAATTCTTGAGTCATGTGAAAGGTTTTCGGACATGATTATTGCCGTACGAAAAGAATTAACACGCTTCGAACGCGGAACGGTTATTGGCGTTAGATGCATCGGGCATTGTTTTTTGGAAATCATATATGTATATTATTGCTATAAGGTGTTTTTTTTTTGTCACAAGCCATTATCTCCCTTCATACTTAACCGAAATAAATAAATGAGGTGTCATATTAAAGCTTATGGTCGCCACTTCGGTCACATCATATTTTAAGAAAGGAATTTTTCGGAATTCGACCCTTAAACGGCAAAAGTATCAATATTTCTGCAAAGCGTTTCAGTGCCACGATCCATTTATCTCTCTTCCTATGCAACCGATATAGAGAAATGAGGTATTATATTAAATATTAATGTCTCGACCTTGGCAACATTATATTTTAAGAAAGGACCGGTCAAACAGAAGCGGGCAGTCCGCTCGGACTCTGTGGTACATAGTATTTATTACATCAGCCTAGTCAAACAGAGCGCGGCCTACCGCGCGGCGGGCAGATTGTGAATTCCACAGAGTCCGCGGCGGGCAATGGTGGACGAGTCAGAAAGGCTCATTCAGTGCGTTCGAGAATGTTCATTTTTATAAGAATCTCGGCATTCCCGAGTACAAAAACATGCCAAGAAAGCAAAAACGTGGAATGAAATAGCTGAGAAGCTCAACCAGACAAGTAAGTATACATTTCTTATTTTATACAGCATCTTTTATTTTCCATAACCCATAGATGCAATAATATATTAGTATAATTATCATAAAATTAAAATGAATTTTCGTTGTTGAAGTAATTTAGAAAATGGTTTAGTCCGGCATAGGCAGCATCAGTTCATCTTTCTCTCAATCGACTTGCGGTTGAGAAAGCATTGGCATGTTGATTTGTTATTGTTGTGTCACCTTGTAGTTCAATTTCAGTGAACTATTTTGTGTACCTGTAACTTCTTAAGAAATTGTGAAGGCAACATGTAGCTTTGACAGCTTGGACTGCGCTATCTACATCCAACTCTATAGGCCAAAAAAAAATATATACGCCACGTCTGAGCTAAACTTCCAAAGGTTTTTTTCTACTACACGTCGTACCCTACAAAGATGTTGAATTTTTTTCCCCCCTTCATCATTTACAACTGTAGTTTTTGCAAAAGAACGCATTAAATAAGTTTGTAGTTTGAATCTTTCATCATCTAAAAATACGAGAGGAATGGGAGTGTCTGTATCAGGTTATGGTTTAGGCGGCAGGATGGTTTCATGAAGTATAAACTGACTTTATCGCCTTGAACGATTTAAAGCGAGCAGAAGAAGCAATTCTTCTTCGTCGGATGAACTGCTGAACACGATAATAAGGAGAGCGCAGACACAAATAATTTAAAAAAAAAAAATGAACTACGCCTTCCTTCGTCCACGGTTGCTCCAACACTGGTCCGCCCTTCAGCTGCCCGCGCTCTGTTCGTCCACTACAACTTCGGCGGACTGCGTCGGGCCGCCGCGTTCTGGCCGCGCGGGCAGTCCGCGCCTTTAAAGGACAACAAAGTCAATATTTCTAAAATGCGTTTTTTGTGTCTCGAGCCATTTATCTCCTTGGATATCTAACCGAAATCAATAAATGAAGTAGGATTATGAAGAGTAATGTCTTCGCTTTGGTGAAATCATATATTAAGAAAGAATTTTTTTTGGAATTCAATTCTTAAAGGAAAAAAGTATCAATGGTTCTTCAAAGCATTTTTGTGTGACGAGTCATTATCTCCATTAATATATAACCGAAACAGATAAATGAGGTATCATTCTAAAGATTAAGTTCTCCGCTGTGGTCACATCATGTTTTAAGAATGAAATTTTCTGAATTGAACCCTTAAAGGGCAAACAAAATTGATAAACGAGGTATCATTGAAATGACTGAGGCCTTCGTAAGGTCTTCGGTTCCGTTACACCATATTTTAATAAAGAAATTTTTTAAATTTCGATCCTTAAAGGGAAAAAGCATTAAAATTTCTACAACGCATTTTTCTGACTCGAGCCAATTATCTCCCTTGATACCTAACCGAAATTGATAAATGAGGTATAATTTTAAAGACCAAGGTGTCCGCTTTGGTTACACCATATTTTATAAAAGGAATTTTTTGAATTCCACACTTAATTGGCAAAAGTATTAATATTATTCCTACAACGTATTTTTTTTTAAAAAATTACGAGTCATTTATCTCCTTCGATACCTAACCGAAATCGATAAATGACATGTAGTTATAATGATTAAAGTCTCCAATTAGGTAAAATTATAAATTATCGTACATACACTGTGTTTTTTTTTTCTGTTTCGTATTTTATACCTATTACACTAAACAAAATAAATATATGCTACAAAAGTGCGGTTCTAATTTTCATTATATTACAAGCATTCAACCTCACTGTTATCCTATTTTATTCGAGAAATTTTCGTACGGGTTGGTTAGTTGTTCTTTTATTCAACATTCCTCGATCCGCAGTGCCAAGAGTGTGCCTTGAATTTTCGGATTTATCTCCCACCATGATAGACTTTAACGACGTGACCAGCAACGTCTGTGACGAGGTGTCAGTGTTGACAGACAGGCAATACTGCGTTAAAGAACAGCAACATTCAGTGTGAGACTTTCGACAGAGGTGCCCATGAAGACAGTGCAGCGAAATTTGTTATATGGCGATAGCAACGACGAATGGTCAGACGAGTAACCATTCTAGTTGGTAAGAGCTGACGGTAGCGTAGCGCAGAAACCACGAGGTCACGGACCCAGGTTGTCAGAAAGGTACTGGACAAGCTGCTGATGGCTGGATCCTGGTATGAGCTGTGTTTACATCGCGGGAACTGGGACCTCTGTCAAACTGACCGTCTATTGACTGGAAATGGTGATGTTTTGCTGCGTCATTCGTTGCCTTCGTGTTTCAAAAACAACACTGGACTTTTCCTGGACGTCAATGAACCACGTCACCCGGCCAAAATCATTCACGATTGCTTATTGGGACATTCTAGACAATTCCAGAGAAAAATCGCCAGACATGTATCCAATCGAACGTATCTGGAACATGATAAAAGATCTGTTCGTGCACAACTTCCTGCATTGTATAATATTATGCTAAAATCTTGCATTGTTTTAATTAATTTGGATACTGGCTGAGCTATTCTTATGATCAAACAATTGCTGTTTTTACATACGTTATATGCGAGAGGCTCTGGAACACCACCCGTGATACAGAAAAAGGGCTTTCACCTCGCCTATTCTTCCGTCAGGATAGCTCAAGTGAGAGCCCCTCGTCACCTGTCAGTAAGCGGAACCTGAATGGAGGCGTAAGTGGCATATTTAAATATCTACAAAATTCATCTACTGTAGCTAATTCTGACTACATGATTTTTCGAAGTTACGCGGATTTACGAAGACAAGACTGAAGTTTCCAAAGCGAATCTATATACATTATTAAATAGAAAGCGCCAGATTAGTACGTAAACTCAAAGGAGTTAAGGAATGACAATTTGTAAGACAGAGACATCCAATAGACGTAAATCCCATTAAAAGGCGACATGGAGGGGAAACTCCCAGCCAATCGAAAGGAAACTGGATGAAGAGGTCTGGTTTGAAAGGTGAAGAACGTGTGTGACTAGCCAATAAGATAATATTTTATTTGAGCGAAATACATGTTTCAAAATTACTGACCAGAATAATATACAGAAGGATGGACAGGGTAGTAAAAGAAATAGTAGGTGAAGATCAGTTTGGGTTTAGGAAAAATCGCGGTGCAAGGGAAGCAATTCTGTCTTCGGGCGGATCAAGAAAAACAAAGCTACTTTTATGGCGTTTGTTGGTTTAGAAAAAGCTTTTGATAATATTAGGTGGGACAAGATGTTCAAAATTTTAAAGAAGTCAGGTCTAAAGTATCGAGATTGAAGAATACTTTATAAACTATATAAGAACCAAGTGGCTATAATAAAAGTAGAGAATCACGAGAGGCATGCATCAGTTAAAAAGGGTGTGAGACAAGGTTGTAGTCTATCTCCGTTAATATTCAACTTGTTTGTAGAAGAAGCAATAAAGAAAGTCAAAGAAAATTTTCCATGTGGCATAAGTGTTCAGGGAGAGAAAATCAATATGCTACGATTTGCTGATGACATTGTCTTGTTATCAGAGAGGGCTGAGGATACTGAGAGGTTACTGAATGGCATGAATCAGATTTTGGACTGAATGTAAATCAAAGCAAGACTAAAATGATGAAATGTAGCAGAAATTATACCAATGCTAGTAGATTCAATATAAAAATAGGATCGGATGCATTAGGAGAAGTAAGTGAATTCTGTTACTTAGGAAGCAAAATTACAACCGATGGCAAAAGCAGGAATGATGTTAAAAGCAGAATAGCACTTGCAAAAAGAGCCTTCATGAAAAAGAGAAACCTTTTAGTTTTCTAACATTTATTTAGGAATTAGAAAGAACTTTTTAAAACTCTCTGTGTGGAGCACAGCACTTTATGGTACCGAAACATGGACTTCCGGAATACCGGAAAGAAAAAAAGTTGAAGCATTTGAAATGTGGTACAGAAGAATGCTGAAAATTAAGTGGACTGACAAAGTAAGAAATGAACGAGTTTTGGAAATGATTGGTGAGGAAAGAAGTTTGTGGAAGAAGCTTTCAGAAAGAAGAGACAGGCTGGTAGGTCATATTTTGAGACATGCTGGATTGGTTAATTCGCTGGTGGAGGGAACAGTCGAAGGTAAGAACTGTAGAGGAAGACAGCGATTAGAATATATGAAGTAGATAATTGAGGACGTGGGTTGTAAGGGGAATGTAGAAATGAAGAGGTTAGGACGGGATAGCGAGGGATGGAGGGTTACATCATACCAGTCGAAAGACTGACGACAGCAATATATATATACACATATTTGTTAATAATCTTGCTCACAGGTTTGGCGTATTGACAGATCAAAGAAATGGCTTCGAGAGGTAATTGGCGATGCCGAACTCAGCAACACCTCCACGGGCATCTGCCGTAATGATGGCTTTCCACGGTCCGTGGTTTTGTAGACCTGCCAGATCAGCTGAATTGAAGGGATCAGCACGCCCCACAGGCATGTCCTCGCTACATTGCCATCACCTCACCAACACGGTGCCTGGTGCAGCGTACAGCAAGAGAAGATGGTTGCGCTCCTCTGCTGCAAACAGATGGCAACAAAACACCACTACGCGGGCCTTTGATGTTACCGACTAGGTGAGCCGTGGGAAGCCCCCTGTGAAGGATTGATCCATCGACTCCGTTCGAGAGCAGAGGTCTGATGAGCTGGCATCAGACTTCTGTGACCAAAGTGCTTGTTATCACTAGATCATGTGGGACAAACATTCTTTCTCAGGGAAGATTGTGTTGGTTCACTCAGAGTGCTGTCTGAGACGATATAAAGACATCACATACTTCGGAACAGTGACTGAACCAAAATTCAAGTAATCTCTCCTGCCCATTTAACGGACCTGACAAAGAGATCTCGGTCTACGGAACTGTTTATGGGTATTAGCCTGAGCCTATGCCTCCAATGACTTTTGTTTACAAGATCATCGCCGTGTCTTTGTTTTGTGAATCTTTAATTTCGTTTATAAAATTTTAATATCATATAATAATGTTTATTATGCTAAGCGAAGTGATAGATTCATTTGTATGTATATAATCGTAGTTTGCTGATGTTGATATGTCTTGTTACCAAGGGTGCAGTGTTTCGATTACCATTGTCATTGGCGTGGCCAAAATCACCCTTGCACGATGTCTATTTGAGTTAAAAAATAAAGATCAGGTAATGGCAATTTGGGACTTATTTATGCTGTTATGATATTTACTGAAAGAACCCTTTCCATTTAAATTAATTAATTACCTGAGATTCTCTATTTTAAAATTATCAATACATTAGGAAGCCCAAAACCACCATTAATTACAACCGGCGACGCTTTCGCATTTATGGACGGCTGTAGAGGAAGCATGGCTGAGTATATTTGCTGGGGAGTCGCGACGACTTTTTGAGTCGTGCTGCTGCGCGAGATGGCTGTAGCTATACGGTCAGGTTTCCTGTTCGGCCTGGTCCGTGGCAGGCACCGCGTCCTCGTCGCTCCCCGCGGGCACCCACACGGGTGGTGAAGTGTGCCTAGCCTCTCCATCCCCGCTGTTATGGCAGGTAGTTCTGGTCTTTGATCCTTTTTTTAACTGCTTAACGTCTCTTAACAGCCAGGTCTTTAGAGACGGGAAAGAATGGGGGGCAAGGAATGGGAAGGAATTCGGCCATGGCCTTTTGAAGGAAGTATCCCGGCATTTGCCTGGAGTGATTCAGGGAAACCATGGAAAACCCAAATCTGGATGCCCAGACAGGGATTCGAACCGCCGTCCTCCCGAATGCGCGGCCAGAACGCTTTCTTCCTGCGGTGGTGGTGGAGTTGGGTGGTGGGTAGTTTCGGAGTACCTGTGAGGGGGTTTAAGAACGTTTGCAGTTGCCTCCGTTGACCGGACCCACGTTCCCAGTGTTCTGCTGCTGCACTTTGATGCTAGGATGTATCTCATGATTTTTGGCACTTCAGTGTATATTCAATTTCAAATAACAGATTGAAAAAGATTTTCGTGGACGACAACAGAAAAGAAACTTTCGAGGATCTTCTTCTTCAACCACTTTTTCCAACATTTTGGGATCTTTACGCATCGCCGGATTTGTCAAATCTGGAGCTATGTTTTCACGGCCACATCCTTTCCTGACGGCAAGCATACCCGTGGTCAGGAGGTACTACGTACTAACGGGAGAAGTGAAGTGTTTCCATCTGTTTGTGTGTGATAATTAGGGTTCGGATTTTTATGACAAGACATATTTTTTTCCTGACTTCTTTTTGAGCTGTAATTCTGAATTAAACGGTGATTGAAGCTTTCTAATTGTATTTAAATATATTTTATATAGCACACAAATGCGTATATAGGCCATTTTTCTAGTTTTGATCATGTTACGATAATATTTATGGTTTGAGAATTCTTTTAAACGTATACCGTTGCAACCAGATTATTTTACGTTTAAGAAGCCTTAGTTCCTTTACGATATCTATAGAACCCATACTCCAGTTTGGGGTGTACTACAATTTAATTATTATTTTAATATGTTAATATGAAAACCACAAATAAAGAGAATTTATTATGAAGAAAAGTTATTTGTGACATCAATCCAAATTGAGATGTTCTTCAATTAAATTAGGTCAAAGAATAAAAATATTTTTTACGTGGCAAGTTAGTATTTTCAAGTGTATTGCTTCTACTCAAATTTAGCTGGTCTCCACCGAGCGTGGTGGGTGAACGGTTAACGTTCTGTCCTCGCATTCGGATGGACGCGGGTTCGAATCCCCGTCCGGACATCCTGATTTTGGTTTTCCTTGGTTTCCGAAAAACACTCCAGGCGAATGCCGGGATGCTTCCTTCAAAACGGCCATGGCCGAATTCCTTCCCGTTCCTTGTCCCCAGTCCCATGCGGCTTCTAATGACCTTAGCCGTCGACGAGACGTAAAACCACAAGTAAAACAAAAAGCTCCACTACTAACAACAATGAGCAATGTTCACGATTATGCTATACGCATCATATAGCAAGTCCGCCAATACGGAAATCTTATCGCAAGCCCTCTAGGGGTTCGTGTACCCTACTTTGAGAAACGCTGCTCTAGGAGAATGTGGGGATGGTTCCTTTAAAAAGTCCATCGCCGAATTCCTTCCCGTACTTTTCCTCCTGTCCTTTCGCACCTCTAATGATCTCAAAGTCATAAAGCCATAAGAAAAATAAAAAAAATACAGTGGAATGTAGTGAAATACTATATTTGTCAATTAACTACAACACAACGAACTACTGAACAAGGTTACACAAATAAAGATACACATTTGTTTCGGATCATTCTGAAACTAGAAGAATTGTATAAAAACATTGATACAGAAGGTCTTCGCCGTGTATTTAATTTTCAACAGCAGGGTAGACGTATGAAATGAAGTGAACACCAAAAAATATCAAAACGAAAAGTTGCGTAAAATCTTACATCAGTGTGTATGCGCCCATTACTCTAAGAGATTACTTTTCATGTCGAAAGCAAATATATTTAACTTATGTAAATAACGGTGATGACTATTACTCCATTTTATTCGCCATAGGTAAATTCGTATACACAGACTAAACCGCCATTGGTGGTGTAGTACCAAGAATCGCCACCAGTTTACACTTCGTTCATTGGGTTACATGGTAAACGTCGTCGCCTCATTTAAAAGCGGTACAACACTTATAAAACTGACAGGCGTTATGAAGCTGTTTTAACTAATAGCGAACATTAATGTTAATTAAAACATTAATCACGTTTTAGAAGCAATTTACTCTTAATGATGTTTAACTTAGCATGAGTTGTATCGCGACAGCCATCAGCTGACAAGCAAGCAGCAGCGACATTGCGCTATCGCAGTGTCTCATCTTGCTGGCAGGTGGCTGGTCAGTCGCGCAATCAAGCCTTAATCTCGTCTTAATCCCCTGATTACGCCAAGGCTCGTGTATAGTTGCGGGTATACGTGTTCACTAATCTCACTTGTAAGATCAGTTTGTTTACATTGAATGCCGATGTGCCGAAGATGAAAGTTTCGTCATCGAAAATGGTTCTCATACGTATTTAATCAACGCACTGGTTGTTAATTTGGTAGAATTTGATTTCGGGAAGCTTTAGGAAACCGAAATGAGAATTGTCGAACGGGGTTAAAGATAACGTCCTCCAGACACGCGGGAAGACGTGGGTTCAGATTCCACTCATTTATCCTGATCTCGGTTTCTCAAAATCACTGAAAATTAATGACAGGATGGTTTTTTTAAAAAGACCATGGCCAAATTATTCCCAGTTCCTTTTACCCTCAGCTTAAATTGGCTGAGAAGGAACCGTGAGATCCAACAGCAACCCGCTTCTTAGGCTTCACCTGGAGATGTAATAATAAAATTTATACTGCATTCTGAAATAATTATGAAGATACCTCCTGGATTATCCACATGCTGTTTTTCGCCTCAATTTATTACTTAACATCTTTCGAAATTAAAAAAAGAAGTGAAGAAGCTATTAAGAATGCCAGTGAATTCAGGGGCATGAAAATAGTATTTAATAAATATTATGATGGCAGGATTTCGATGTCAAGAGTTTATGTTTATTACTGGGTACAAAAATTCACTCGTTACTTAATGTGAATAAATAAATATTAATTCTCTTTATATGACACATAACTAACTGTAAGCTGTGACTAAATTAAACTAATTTGTTACGAATTAAAATGTCACACGAATATATGATAGTATTTTCTTGAAATTCCATGGTTGATTGGTAGAAAAATGATAATTATTACCTATATATCAATGAAAATGAAATACATACCATTTAAATTCAGTAGAACTCCAATTATCCGAATCGATTGGGACCGGACCCCATTCGGATAATCGAAAATTCGGATAGTTGTATTTTTTTCCGAAAAAGGTTCTATTTTAATTAATTACTGTATGTATGTTGAAAAAGGGAGAAAAAAACTGTATTTAAAGGGAAAAGAGCTTTTAATTTATTGAATGTAAAGGCAACACTTTTACACGTTAAGCGTAGTTACAAGTGCTGTACATTAGTACAGTAGGTACCATACTGTAAATGAAAGTCATTGCTTGCTGAACATCTCTATCAAAGTAAGCTGTTTGATTGAATTCATCTGTTTTCTAGCAGCAAAGTCGCTCATCCGCTTCACAGTGAGAAGTTTCATGTGGTTTGTAGCCAGAATAATTATTTTTTGAATCGCAGTACGTTTCCGTTTTGATTAAAAAAGCGATTCGGATAATCAGCGATTCGGATAATCGGAGTTCGGATAATTGGAGTTCTACTGTAGTTACAAATGGGAATATTTAATTTTAGAAAAATCTGATTGATGTAACATTTTATTTTAAAAAAAAATTTACGATTCTACGTGTCGTCCAAGAAGTCTACAACCTTTTCCATTTTTGACTGTATCTCCAACATTCCTCGACTACAGGTTTCCTATCAACTTCCTTGGTCTTTATGCGCTTGATCCTTCTTCCTTGTCAGGATCTTCCGATAGGAGCGCTAATTCTCATGACATGGTACAGCCATTACAATCGTCTAATCCTTTAATCTCTTTTTGATGTTTTCATGTCTGTTTTTATCTTTTCATGAGACCTTTTTTTAATCATCTGTGACAAAAATCAGAAAATATACATTTATTAAATTTGGAAAATATCGCATTAGTCTAAATAAAAACATGTAATATAAGGAACTGTAATATAAGGATCTGAGCTGCGTGTTGTAACGAGCCGCGCTGTCGCCAAGTTACAAGGTGCATTTTTATTATATATGTCATAATATAAGAGTAATTTACATAAATCTTGGGCGACCACCTAAATAGATTTTTGTTGTAATTTTCTAAAGTACGCAAGATTCCAAGTGAGGACTGTAATGGAATGATGAACATACAATGTATCTTGGTAAAGCGAATATTCAAGAATTATTGAGCTATGTAGGCTTGAAGCTAATCTTGGTCTTCCCGAATCATGGCGACGGGACGTCGCGGATTTGGGGTTTTGCCAGACCACACACTCTGCTCCCTGGGGATGGGCGGTCAACGACGTCACTCACCTGGCGGGAAAAGCCTGCCGTCCGAAACCCGAATGTTCCCTCGCCCCGGCGAACTTAGCCCAATATATGTCCAACCTCTGTTAGATACTCTAGCCAAATCACATATCTGGGATATCACGTGACATTAGGTGCCGACCTGAAGATCCAATCCAAATGAGCGTATAACTTAAAATCCTGGGAATTTTTGTTATATGTGAGCTTCGAGACTGCAAATGGGCGGAGCGAGAAGTTTCCTCGTGGGACCGAAGAGCGACGAGATTCTGACTTCGATCTTCGAGTCCAAGCTATGCGAGTCTAGTCTGAGCTGGACTTGGAAAGTTGGCTTCTCTCGCCAACTGCCGCTGTACGATTTCTGGCTGGCAGCTTGCCTTGCTGGAGCAAGCTTATCGCAGCAACACAGCCGGTAATGCGATGATGCGCATTGTCAGACCAGAGATGCCTATAGCCGACTTGTGAGATAATCTCACATATCGTGGGTCCACTACAGTCACCGCAGACATCAGACGCAGGACTACAATGGTAATTTATTACGACCAAGCCATCTGATTGTGCATTCCGTGGAACAGAACCCGTAAGCGACTTTGAGAGGATAGGTCCATGTTCTCACTTTGTAATTGTAAAAACCCCTGAGCTAGCGGCATAATTTGCCAGAACTAGTTATTTTCGAATGATATATTCTTCATTCTGGCGCCCATGATTGTCTTTTTAACTGTAAAGTCACAGTATTATGATACCTTTGTCTGAGGTCGTCATAACTTGTATTTTTCATTGTTTCCAATTGTCATTATTTCTTGCATTTTGATTCTGAGATATATTTAAAAGTAAATATACAATTGTTTGCTTGCTCATGACGGCTAATTGTAACTCTGAGCGTTGCTTTTATGATTTTGCCAATTTGTGTTAATGTTAACGAGAAAATAAATGTCATATTGTGACAATTTTTCCTAAATTCCAACTAACGTCGAGATTCTTGCAAAATTAAATAATTTTCACTCCTTCATAAAAATTAAAATTAAAAATCCACAATTATTAATCATAAAGGTATGAAAGATAATTGTAACGTAGTTTGCCCCACAAGGCACCCACCACAGTGTGTCTTCGTTAGATCTCATTCAGAAGGCTAGGAATTTTTTTTAGGGTATTTCAGTCTATTAGCTCTGTAGAAGAAGGCAGGATATGTAATTAGAGAATCTACAGTATAATATTACCACACTTGCGTCTTCTGTAATGTTAACGTCTGGGGGATGAAATAGACAGCAGCTGTATTCACTGGATTTATCTAACCATTCTTTCACTGGAACTGTGACTCCAACGGGCTGATACTGGATGAAAATGTTGTCTCAGAAATCATTAAAATATCTCTCTTGAACCCGCAGTGGTCGTATCTGCTGGCCTTGAAGATGAACTACGTATCTGAGGGCTTATATCTGGAACTAGTGGGTTAATGTTGCAGCTTGGCATTCGGGAGGACTCGGGTTGAAAACCCCTTCCGGCTATACAGATTTTGATCCATGTTCTCAAGAAAAGAATGCGGGAATGATTTCTTCAAAAGAAAATGGTCGAACTCCTTCGCATTCCTTGCCACCAATACTCGCCCTGTTGCAATAAACTCAACGACGACGAGCTCTAAATCTCCCTTCCCCCCCCCCCCCAAAAAAAGGTCTAAGCTTTCGCCCGCCGTATATACATCAATTGAATGCACTCATCACTCGGGTGTTATGACCTTTGACGTATGGAACCCCAACTGCGCTAATATCGACTCACACATAGTCGGGCTCAATTAATGCTTCCCATACTATTGGATTAAAATTATTAAGTGTTGGCAGCATTTAAATCGTACCACTTGAAGTTCTTCCACCGAATTGTTTAGTGCTGTGATATTTTTTTTTCGGGTTATTACTATGAAACACACTAGTAAAATGAAAGTTCTAATAATCGGGATTGTAGTTACAGGAATCTGCAGGATGAGAAACGAAAAGATTAGGTACACACTGAGAGAGAAATCTTGCAGATAAAATAGAGAAGGAAAAAGTGAGATGGAATGAACATACTACGAGAAAGGGCAGCAGAGGGTACGAAGGAAGAAATGAAGATACGGCCTAGAGGAGGTTCAAGGATTACATGCTGAGAGGAGAGTGCGCTGAAGAGAGTAGAGGATAGGACCAAGGTGGTAACGGAAAGTTAATGGGAAGAGAGAGCAATATGGAGAGGTTTTTGAGCCAAGCACCTCCTTTTTCTGTTTTGTCTTTTTTTTGTTCTTCTGTCTTTACCTCGACATCGAGGTCATTAGAAGTGGCTAAGGACTTGTTACAAAGAACGAAAAGAAATTCAGCCATGTCCTTTTGAAAGAACAATCCCGGCATTCGCCTAGAGTGATATGGGGAAATCATTGAAAACCAAAATCTGGACGGAGATTGGAACCCGCGAGACTTGAGCGTTAACACCGAGAGTGGTGGTTGAACGGTTAACGTTCTGCCCTCGCATTCGAGAGGACGTGGGTTCGAATCCCCGTCCGACCATACAAATTTGGGTTTCTATGGTTTCCATAAATCACTCCAGGCGAATGCCGGGATGGGTCCTTCAAAACGCCATGGCCGAATTCCTTCCCGTCCCTTGGCCGCAGTCCTATCCCGCCTCTAATAATCTCTACGAGGCGTAAAGCCACAAGCAAAGGAAAAAGGATGGCCACTCAGCTAACTTCATATATAGCGAGCGTAGTGGTTTAGCGGTTTAACGTTCGGGCTATGCATCCGTGCAACATGGTTTCAAATCTCCGTCTGACAATCCATATTTCGGTTTCAGGATTCATCCAAGACAATGCAGGAATGGTTCCTTCAGAAGGCAAAAGACAGTATAATTCGGGACTGCAGCATATGGAGAAATTTCAGAGACGTCGAGCGGATAGTGAATGCAAGCTAACTTGCATTACAAATACGAGTCTTTTGAAGGGTATGACGGCGGGAATCAAAGATGGAGGATACTTGTTATTTTTCGGCTGAAAAATGTAGTCTCTTCCAGAGATTTTTTTTTAAAAAACGTCGAGTACAAATTTTCTACTTGACATTCTTGATGGCGGCTGACAAACGCTGGTCACTAGTGATGTTTATTTTTTAGTGGGTCGGTTTTATATGACATTCGTCAATTCGTTTATCCTGTCTTACTTGTGGAGTAACTTGGTGTTGACTGTAGCTTCAAAAGAAAAGCTATTACTATAATCACGAATGGGAAGTTAAACTTCCGAAACATTGAGATCAAAGAGAAATATTAATAGGAACTAATATCAAAACATATGAAACTTTTTTCAAACATTAAAGATAACAGGAAACATTCAGAAAAGATTTTATGAACATTAGAAATTTACTCGGTAGTAATACAGAGAGGTTGGAATCTTGTAACGAAATCTTTTTTAAGATAGGTCGGTGGTCCTGATAACAAGAAACTTTTAGTTTTAGGATGTAGTTGCTAAATTCGGAACGACCAAAGCGAATAATTTCGTTCTTATTGATTAACGCTATCCTGTTACACAAGGTAATAGTTATATACGCAACAAGATCTTCTAACGAAGCTGTTCACGTGGATGATTTAACCTCCTTATTTGCATACAATGCATAATCAAGGATTTCCAAATGAAGTGAGAAATCCACCGATGTTCCATTTACAATTACAATAAAAAAGAAAACTTAATATATAAACGTCAAGAGAGCACTGAAAAATCAGCCTAGTTCAATAGCAGCCTTCCAAATATTCAGTGACGTAGCTAGGTCAACAAGGGCCCCAGTGCAAAAAAATTTTGGGCCCTCTGGTCAGATGGGCGACCTTTCTTTTCTTTGTATTGCTGGTAGGGGCTCCCTGAGCTGAGGCTGGGGCCCCCCTGAGCTGATGCTAGGGCCCCTGAGATGTGCTTGGGGCCCCCCTGAGCAGTGGGGGGGCTCCCTCTGTCTCAAGGGCCCCCTTAGACGACGGTAGAGCTAAAAAAATGCCGCCAGTTTGCCCTGAAGGCCCATGGGCCCTCTGAATTGCGCTTGGAGCCCCCCAGAGGTGCGCTTGGGGGCCTCCTGAAGTATGCTTGGGGGCCCCCTTAGCTTATGGGTCCCGGTGCACTGCACCGCCTAGTCCCATAGTAGCTACGCCCCTGCGTATATTTTCATCAAATTTTAAGATCAATTGCACATGACAACATATCCGATAAATATCCGGGAAATGAAATCAAAGAAGCCTGATTTTATCCATAGACCTCATCACTCTACGATCCGAGAGTTCAAAAAAGGGTGCAATGCCATAAGTACCCTACTTAAACTAGTAGAAACAATATTGTAAAGCTATATAGGGAAGATGACGGAAGTAGCAAAACAAATTATTTGAAAATTAAGCTGTTTTAGTGGACCTTGTTTCCTGGTCTCCTTCAGAGCAATCAGAGCTTGCGTTTGGACGAGCAAAATAAAAACGATTTTTTTTACTGTATTTTGAAGTTTCCCTCCTCGAAGTAAAACTATGGTATTGAATTCCATTACTCGTTGTCTCTATTTCTGCGTTTTGAAGTTGTGTACTATGGGTTACAACCCAATCATGATCGTAGGTCCTTCCAAAGGCAGGTGTTTGGAGGCAGCGGGGGCAGGTGTCCTGGCACGAGCCAACCCACACCTGCCAGCTAACAGCTGCTGTCTTCTGCTGGTCAGGATACACGAACTGCGTAGGATCTACGTCTTGTGCCATTTTGACTGCTATTGAAGACAACTGTGACCTAGTTAATTTTTAGTATTTTTATAGCGCATAAAAGAACTGAGTGGATTGTGCCTGAATAAATTTGCAAAATTACCAACATCTGCCATCCTCGAAGAATTTAAAAATATATCGCCTTTTGTACTACTTCGTCGCCAAACATAATATAACTACATAAATAAATTGCGCTAGTGCTAAGCTGACAGAAAATTTCCGAATAGTCCATATCGGATCACGCAAAGCCTCTCATTCTGGCCTGTAATTAGGCATTTGCCCAGTGTTTCTACTGGCTAGTTACAACCAGGTTTCGTAGTTTCTTAGAGCTGCTGGATCTTTGTGTCATGTTGACTGCTATTGAAGACAACTGTCACTTAGTTAATGTTTAGCATTTTTACTGCGCAGAAGAGAACTATGTGGACTTTGCCTGGGGGGGGGGGGGGGGGGGGGAGGGGGGAGGGGGAGAGCATAAGTGTTGCCAACTTTCTGCGATTCATTTAAATTTTATTTTCTAATCTTTTTTTTTGAAATGTGTAGATAAAAGTGCATAGCATCTCGCCATATACCGAATAAACAAAACCAAACAAAATAAGTTTGGATGCCCTTACATTACGTTAATTTCCTTGAGCCCATCTGGAAAGCAATGAATTCAAGTTCGAATGATCGCGTAACCTAGGAACAGGAAATACTTGATAGAGTATTATTTGTTCTACTATGTAACTTCCACAACTTAAGCAACAACGGAGGGAAATAATTTAAAAAAAATTAACTTCTGGCATTTATTTACTCTTTCGTTCATAACGATTCACTCGTTTAGACCGCTTAGCAGCTATAATAAATCCAACATCCACTTGCTATACATAAAGACTGTTTAAACTTGCTGAGGCAGATGGGAGAGCGGTTAACGTTCGGATTTAGGATCTGGGCGACGCGGATTCGGTCTCCGGTTCAGTCATACGAATTCCGAAATTACTCCAGGTGAGTACCCGGATGGTTCCTTCAGAAATACCGAGTGTGGTGGGTGAACAGTTAACGTTCTGGCCTCGCATTCGGGAGGACGTGGGTTCGAATCCCTGTCCAGCCATTCAGATTTGGGTTATCCATGATTTCGCCAAATCACTCCATGCGAATGCCGGGATGGTTCCTTCAAAAACCTTTAAAATTCGTTCCCCCAGCCAAAAGCAAGCAAAAAAAACAACAAAAAGACGGGATTCGAATCTCTTACATTACGTTGCCTGCATATTGTATCCCAGTAATAATGGCATTTATTTTTTAGGAGCGTAAACCCTAACAAAGCCAATAAACTTAAGTGATTTCTACTATAAATTTAGACTAACTGTTATAGACATTACGTCGCGGAAGTGACTTACACTAAAACCGTAGTCCACTTCCTGAAGGTTGTTCGGATCCTTTCTCAGAAGGCGTATTACGATTAAGTTACACAAGTAGTAGTTGCTCTACTTCTTCGATCCTGAACACTTATAGCGTGTATCATACAAGAAGCAAGCTTTGGGAGATTGGAAGGACGTGATAAGGTGCTATGAAATTACTTTTGTGACCGGGATTCGAACTGGAGTCCCTCAGACTGTTTACCCATGAACAATCTTAACTTCATTGTCAAATATTAGGCCAAGACATTTACTTTTTGTATCTCAAGCAGTTCCATTTGAACCACACAATCATGCAAAAGCTTTATTTTTTATCTGTGTTCCTAATAAAGGACCGTGCACAAACTAAGTGGCTTGGTCCAGGGGGGGGGGGGGGTTTGCTGGAAGGCTACGCTGGGCTACATGGGGGGAGGGGGGGGGGTGCCGAGCCAGGCCACGTAGCTTTCCTTTCATAACATTTTGTACAGTTAAAATGAGGAACAGAGCTCACAACAGCATGTGAATATTTATTTGCCTCAGTTAATTATCTCCGTATGTAATTTACTATAGTATAACAAGAGAAAACAGTACAAAATGTCTTCTGGAATCCAAAATAGAGCTAAGTGGTTATGCACGTTCCCTAAACTGATTCTTTTGGGCATTTATCTTCATTCCATATTGATTCTGACTGGATCTTTCTTTAGCTGTTTAGAACACTGTCTAGTGTTAACCGTACTTTTTTTTTCTTAAACTTAGCCATCAACAAAGTCATTCATTAACGATATTCTCAATACATTTCCCCGTGGCGCTTATACCTCTTAGATACAGTATTTCCTACATTTACTGTGTTCTGTGGTAATTATTATATGTATCCGTTATTTTTTTAAGTCTGTGTCTACGTCTGTATCGTTACAGTTCATAGTACTGTGATTGTTCACATCCTAAAAGGGACCCAAAAAAATGTTTTTTTTTTTTTTAGATATTTATATTTCACATCTTCCTAAAAGTCTCCCAAAATTAATCCTTCTTCCAGCACTCACACACTGTCCAGCGATGTTTTTATTACTGGGTAGCATCTGTAGCATCTCTGGAACAGAATTGGTGTTAGAACTTTCGCAACGTTGGTCATGTTGTCCTCTAGAACCTTCTAGTTGCGTTATAATTTTGTGAAACGGACAAAAGTAAGTAACATGGAGAATTATCTCAGTGTTTTTTTTTTTTTTTTTCTATTAAACCTCAGTTCTCGAGGCCAATCAAAAAAGTTATGTGTGCTCGTAATGACCTGGTGACAGGGTTTTTGGTGGTTGTGCATTCCGTCCCTGTTGTAACCGTCTTAACCTAACCCGGTAATCCTATCGGGTATAGAGTACCTACAATTTAACGTGGAACCTAAACCGCTGAAACGTTCTGGCCGTACTTCATATTACACAGCAAGCTTTTTGAAAATCCACGCGGAGATAGAGACACGAACCGGGGACCTTACGATCTCTAATCAAACTCTTAAATCACTAAGCTTCCAGACCGGTCAGCGGCCACTCAAAAATGCAGCGAGTGCATTTCACATCATCGCTGATTATGATGACAGACGCTAATGACAAACCCATACAAATTTTATCTGGGTTTTCCTAACCTATTAACTGCAATTCAGGCACTCTGTTATTATGCTGTTACATTTACCGTGGCGACAATTTATGATGAATTGTCGTTATGTATTTCTCTTTATTCAATTATCAGGGATTGAAAAAAGTTGTGTGTGCCAATATGTGTAGTAATTAATCTGAGAAGTAGCTTGAATGCAGGCACGGGCGGAGCAGTCGAGTGCATAAAAACTTGTGTGACGCAGGAAGAAATCGTTCAGCAGTCGGAACGTGACTTCGCAATACAGCTCCGACAAAGCGACCTTTTTTTCAGTTCTTTCTTTAATGCGACACCTTCACTGACCTCTGCATTGTAGAGACTATGCTCGAAAATGAAAGCCTTTGTAAGTCTGTGATCATATCATTTAATTAAAGTACATTAAGTCTGATCAAACAACGCAAACGAGAACCAGCAGTAATTAGTGCTTAGCTTAATGGCTAGTAATTGTACTGTGCGGGTCCCTTCTTCCAGGGTAATTTAAGCAGAACGCTTGTCTTTTTTTTCCCTTTGTTTTGTTTTTCACCGCCAGATAGCGTGAATGGCTCACATAAGTTCGTAATCAGCTGGCCACCTGAGAAGCTATTCGCTGTTTTCTTTTTCTAGATTCTCTTTTTCTTTTGCTTTCAACACTTTCCAAGAAATTATTAAAGTCGAATATGGCTGGAGGAAAATCAAATTTGACGTTTTATAGGATTAAGTGTTCAGGACATATTTTTTCCGCATCATGGATTAAATTAAAGAAAGAGAAATCATAACCATATTAACGACATCTTATTTCGTGGATATAAGCTCACTTCATTTGCCTTCTCTCGTCGTGATACTGGCTCATTCCTCAAACAGTCACTCAAAGTTTTTCTTCTTTGTCTCCTTTTATTTGTATTTTTTTGCCAGCTATTTATTTAGAGGTTCTATGTTTCTCATCACTTACGATATGTTATCCCATTCTTGATGCTCATTGAGATTTCAAAGTATGTGCTTTCTTTATTCTTCAATTTTTATTTTTTTGAATAGGACTTTTAATCTACGTCGAAGTTGAAGTCATTAGAGCTTGTGAACATTTGGGTCAAGGTACGAGAAGGAATTCGGTCATAGCCTTTCAAGGAGCTATCCTGGCGTTCGCGTGAAGTGATTTCCGGTAACCATGGAAAACCGTTAAATAACTTTCTTCAAGATTTCTGCACCGCTGTTACATGTTCAATAAAGATTAAATTAATTAATAATAGTTATAGCTGATCAAAAATAATTTTGTGCCTTCGACTGGTTAACAGAAATGAGTATTTGGATCTTAAGACTGTATTTGGAGCGACGCACCGTTTCTATCTAAAGAGGACGACTTCGAAGTCGATAGAACTGAGTTGCTTCTGGATGATTGGAATAAATATCTCAAATTCAATAATTTTCTACTTAAGCCTGGCGGTGTTTACGCAACAATGGATACTTCAAATGTGGTAATTAATGTTCCGCGATGATGAGGCTCGGGGAAGCAATGTTGATTTGTATAATTGGTCGGTCACGAAGTATGATAACATTTACTATACGAATTTTGAAAAGCGTAGATATCTATATCAGGACAGATAAAAAGACAGGCTAAGAAACATCATCTGTTGGTTACAAATGTGTTTATGCCTCTAGTTACAATACGTAAATAGCATACGCGTACATGTAGCATTTACAGTCTTTCAAAGTATTCTCCCAAAGAATCCACCACACGCATCCATCGAAAGCCTCAACCAAGCCGTGAGACAATTTTTTGCTCCTACGTCCCGTTGCTGTGGCAAAATGACCTGACCATGGGTTATGGGGGCAACAGAGCCAGTACCTTTCAGCGAGTCAGTAGTTTTGCACACCGATTCTAGAAGTGCAAGCGCAGGTGACGTATACTTAATTTAAGTGTCTAGTGGTCGCGATATGATATTGTCTCTGGAACAGTCACTCTATATGTTGTATCTGGGTGGCAATGCTACATGTGTACGAAAGCGTATCCAAGGCAGCATCTCCTTAAATTTTTGTATGAGGTTGAAACCATGTGGGGAAAGGTGCAATAATTCATATCCAAATCGCGGGAGAAGATTCTTTCCGCGCTCTGCCTACTTCCCTTAGATCAATATTTTAGCAGCTACTTGCCATCTAGTGGCATCAAAAGATATTTCATGTAACGAGATCTCCAATATGTACACTACTGTTTTGTGAAAATTGCAACACCCAGATGTAGTGGTTTCAATCACTCCAAAATCGAAAGATGTGTAGAACAGTGGAATCATAATAAGTGATTAAGATTGTAGAGACATGGCGTGCACGTAGGCCCAGCGGCCCCCCTTTTGTGTGACCGACCAGGTCAATGTTACGCCAAGCTCATTACAGGCAGATCCGTCCAAAAATTGGAAATGTACAAGAAATGCCTCGTCGACATCAGAGGAAGCAATAACAGCATATGGCTGAGTTCGAACGTGGCAGAATAACTAGAGTTCGGAGCACGTACCAAGGCGGGTGGGCTTCGCGTTCTGCGCAGAGAGAGAGGGGAGATGTGTTGCGACGCTGCCAATTTGCTTCTGTCACTCAAACCAACACCACAAGCTTCAGCCGTCTGCTCCTAGCACTTGGCAACGGCGCGACTCGCACCACATGGTGGCGCGGACTGCCTTTTCAAGTACTGATACACACGGAACACTATTCCTCTCGCTTGTTTGTGCAACACTTGGCGTGATTCTTTACCTTCACTCATAATGAACACTATGAGGGCAAAATAATCACTAAACACGGAACACTATAAGTGAAATAAACTGTAAACTTGACGAACACACCACGACGCGCACAGAACGGACACAGGAACGCCACTGACACGCGATTGGCTGTGAGTCACGTGGTACAGCTCCACAGGCTACTGCGCATCCCGCCCGTGACCCGCCTTCGTACTTGCTCCGAACTCTAGTCCCCTGGAAACAGATTTGTCATGCTGTGTTATTAAGGCTCGTATAGGCCACGCTGCTAAAACAGTGACGCGTGTGTGGAACCAGTTGATTAAAAAGGGTAGCATAAGGCGACGAACGGGTACTGAGCCATACAATGTGACTACAGTGCGATATGACCACCATCTTCTCCACGTGGCCGTAACCGACAGAACAGCTTCGTCCACAGTGTTGGCTTGACGTTAGAGTACTTCAACGGGCGTGAACGGCTCGACTCTGTCTGCTGAAGACTGGATTGGTGGCAAGCATGCCGTTACGTCGACTTCCATTGACCATAAACCAGCATCGCATCATACTGCAATGAGCACGTGAACGCCGTCCGTCATTGGTATGCTCAGTTGCAGTTTTTGGACGAGTTCCGCTTGATCTTGTCCTACAGTGATGGCCGCTTAGGCACTAGACGTCGAGGTCACGAGAGGCGGGATGGGACTGGGGACAAGGAACAGGAAGGAAGCATCCCGGCATTCACGGGAGTGATTTGGGGGAAACCATGGAAAACCCAAATCTGGATGCTCGGACGGGGAATCGAACCGGCGTCCTCCCGAATGCGAGGCCAAAAGCGTTAAACCGCTCACCCACCACTCTCGGTATCGTGAATACAAACGGTAGACTTCATTGTTGAGCGGCATAGTGGACAATGGTCTATAAAAAACGATCTCGCCTCATATGTATTGGGAGGAAATCAGGTCAGTAACCGCTGTATCAGGGAGGTTTTAGATCCCGGTCACAACCCCTCCTGCAGATATCTCCACGTGCTATATTTCAGCAATACAATACCCGGCCGCATGTGGCGAGGAATGAGAAATCTTTCTTCGAAGAACGAGGGGTACCTCTGCTTCCCTGGCCAGCACGTTCACCTGGCAGGTAGCCTACCGAACATGTCTTGGATACGGGAGGTCGTACCTTGTTCATCCTGGTTCCCTGCAACCACTGTTTTGTGGACACGCCTCCAAATCCTCTGGTAGTGTGTTCCCTACCAGCATTCCAGGCTGCCTTTGATTCCAGATCCGGATGACCAGAGGCTCTGTTAACAGCACGTGGAGGCTTCACACCCTACTGAATTTTCATGGTCAAAGGGCATGCACAGTAGTGTAATTGTAATAATTTGTGTATTGACTTGACCCTAATCTGTGGGTTAAATTTCATTTTAATCACATGTCTCCTTTTTGGTGTTCCAATTGGTGGGCCCATTAACAAGAAAAAATAAGTTACCGTTAATATTGTGGCACCCCTCGTAATATATAGCTATAACGGGGCTGTATAAATCTGTATGATCCAGCAACTCGTAAAAACTACTGAACAGATTTTGATTAGGTTTTCACAATTTGAAACCTTAGACGCTGGCTTCAAATATGAGTTAATATCTTAGGAGGCTACGTAAGCTGGCGCAGAAGTATGAAATTAAAAATCTACTCTGAAAATAAAATCCTTTTACCAATAATCTTGTATAACC
>CM061919.1:177666638-177719372 GCA_031002005.1 Vandiemenella viatica
TTTGATATCATCAAAACTGCATATAGTAATAGCTTATGCCACCATTTCAGATTTATATAAATGAGAAAGTTTATATGTACTATCTGCCTCAATCATGCCTTAATTGCACAACAGATTGAAATGAACACAAAAATTAATAGTTCCTTTAGTAATTGGCATTACAACTTACCAAAGAGTTTCTTACTTTGTTGACGTCATTGCAACATTTCTTTTTATGTAAAAGTCGAGAACACTGCTTCTCAAAAATAAAGGCAAGAACCTTCTTATATATGCATCTGTGTTTTTAGTTTAAAAGGGCTAAAACTGATGAACTCGATAAATAATAATTCGGAAGCAGGAAATATAAATCTGTACTTAATCTTAAATTTTTTTTTCATATCATATGTTCATAAAAAGATGTTTCGAGTTACGTACATGAAATAGTATATCCCAGGTATCAAACTGTAACCTCATTTGTAACACTATATGTAAAAAAAATCAAAGCTTAAAAAGTACGGGATTACTGGAGATCGCGATTCCGCCAGGAGTTGTCAACATAATACTGAAGTGGTCAAATGCAAGACGCCACTAGAAATTTTTTCCGAAGTACATTTAACTGTTTCATGCTGGTCCAGGCTGTATTGCAACCTAATTTATGCTTGAAAATAATGGTCCAGGCTGTATTACGACGGAATTACTGCTTGAAAATAATACGTCTTGCAACTGATTACAGCAGTATTCCAACGATATTACTGAATGTTGTTGTAGCGGAATCGCGATCTCCAGTAGACCCAAAAGTACTAGTATACCAGCAGTCCAGCACCAAGCGATAATAGGGTAAGGAACGAAAGTAGCATATGGATCACTATATGCTTCATTTTATATCATCATGGGGAAGGATGTAGCATGAAATGGTGTTTTTTCTGTTTGTGTAGCATTTTTTGTTACTGCAGTCTTAATTCCTCCAACTTTAGTAAATGATTGGTCTTCTCTATCATTATTTATCAAATTTGATGTATTTATTTGTGATTCTTGTTTCTGTGCTGCCACACACTCTGCTATGGTGTTTACCTGCCTTTCTATCCTTAAGTGCTGTGTGCAATACTTTGGTTTTAAAAATTATTTTAACTTCCATAGATCAGCATTATGGTTTCATTAATTTTTCTGTGTCAATATTTTTGTTTATTTGTGAATTGTGTTTGTCATCTGTGTTAAGTACCATTCTCATTACTTATTTCTATTTGATAATCAGACAAGAAACCATGGAGTAAGCAATAAATTACATTTTACTTTATCTAATTGCATTTACATTAACTGTTTTTAGGTTTGACAACCCTTTTCGAGTTACCTTAACTAATACTATTTTTAGTCACACTATTTGTCCCATTATTTACACCTGCGTGAAACATAGGGTTGCCAGATACAGGCTTATAATTTCCGGAGCATTTCTGGTATTAAAAACTATTTTAGTGGTATGTTTAAAGAGTGAACAAAAATTGATGAGAAACGTATTTTAAGTAAAAACTATGCTGTCTATCATATATATATATATATAGGGTGGTGCAAGGATTTGAGAGAGGCTATACTAGCCTTTTCCAACCAAATGTCAACCTCTCCTTCACGTGGTGCACCCTGTTTGCGCGGACGAGGCTCTGGCGACTGAAAGATTCCCAGTATAAGGAGTCATCCACTGCTTGCCAACGGCCTCCGAAAGGAGAGCGGGGAGCGGTTCAGGGCACCCTTTTGCCCTTGGGGTTGGAAACGGCCCTTTAAGGCAGATGAATCAGAAATGATCAACGGCATGGCGATGCAGTAGGCAATGGGAAACCACTGCATTAAAGACCCAAAGGGTATCCCGAGGACATGTAATCCTCTCAAATTACATATATCATGATGGCTTCTTTGTGGGTAAAATAGTCCCCCAATCAAATCTCCGGGTGGGGACTGCTCAGGGAGGAGTCATCAAATGGATAGAAACATTCTACGAGTCGGAGCGTGGAATGTTAGTCTGAATAGAGCAGGTAGGTTAGAAAACTTAAAAAGGGAGATGGAACAACTTACGTTAGATGTTGTTGGGATTAGTGAGATTAAATGGAAGGATGCACAGAATAATTAGCACACAAGCTGTCACTGGTGTAGGATTTGTAATGAACAAGAAAGTAGGGAAACAGGTGAGTTATTATAAACAGTTTAGTGACAGGATTAATTTGATGAGGTTAGAAACTAAGCCCGTCCCAACCACATTAGTACAAGTGTATATGCCAACATTACGGGAAGATGACGAAGAAATAGAAAAATATACGCTGAAATTGAAGAATTAATCCAATATGTGAAGGGGGAGGAAAATCTAATAATTGGAATACAATAGTGGGAGAAGGTAAAGAGGGGAATACTGTAGGAAGTTTTGGTCTAGGACAGCGGTTGACAACCTTTTAGCAGGCAAGGGCCACAAGGTGGCAAAACAAAGTAAAGGTGGGGCCACACATACACACTACAAACGCGAAAACTCAGTTTTCAAATTTTATTAATACAAATGAGGATACAAATGAAGAAAAGTTACAAAATTGATCTTACATACTAAATTCAGTGTGACGATTGAGGTTGCATTTGACTGGCTATTTTTTGTATGTCAACTTTCATGTTAGAAGTTGAAATACGTAATATATCTCTCAAATGCTTATCTGGGAGACGAGCAGCGTATTTATTTTTTCGTTAATTGACGATTGAAAAAGTGTGCTTTCGTAAATTAAAGTGCTTCCAAAAATTGAAATAAACTTCTGAGCAAACTTCTTCATTTCGACAAAATCAGACGGCAAGCTACCATAAAATTTGACCAAATCATTCATCTCGTAAAAGGCGTTTTTTAGACTTTCATTGGATTGAAGTTCAATCACATTTGTAAATTACTGGGTACATCCTCAACATGACATGAAAAAGGGTTAGCAAAAATCTTTAGTTTGTTCGAAACCTTCTCGAAATCACCGGATCTGTCACTGAATTGACCTTGTAACTCCATTAAACGTCTTTCGCATAAATTAGCGCCTAGATCTTCAGTGTGCCGGGTAGAAGTTCTGGCAGATAAGCTTACATTTTCAGATTATTTTTTTTTGATCTGGGCATACATCTTCGGCCATAGCTAAGGCACATTGTTTTATTAATTCGCTGATGGTAAACAGTCGCCCAGACTTGGCAAGTATTTCTGCCACCCTTAAACTCGCACGTATATTTGTCTCGTTACTTTGAATTTGCACCTTAAAAACACTTTGTTGGTTCTTGAATGAAGATTTGAGTGAGTTGATTTTGTTTTTCTGGGAATCACCAACCAGGCACGCAAATTTTGCTTAATGCTCGGTATCATAGTGACGTTTGACGTTATATTCTTTTTGTATAGCAAGGGTTTTTGGCATATTGATCATAGCAGCTTTCCATTACAATTAATTAAAAAGTATAAATCTGTCCATGCATCGTTAAACACACTATTTTCTTTAATTAACTTCCTCTTTTTTGTAGCCATCAGTAAAACTTAAAACCAACAACGCCAAATACACGCATTAAGAATAAAGGCCGTGTTGAAAACATGTCACTTAATTTCGCTATGTAATTGTATGAATTATCAATATCTCACATTTACCGAACTGTAAACAAAATATTAGGTACTCGTAGGTCACAGAACAATAACTACATCGTAGGTACAAGGCTGCGGCGGCGGCGTGCACACATGAAATAACTTGTTTCACTCAATGACACAGCCAGCGCGGACGGAACGCGGGCGAGCGAGAGAAGATTATTGTCAACGCTGACCTATTATTTCAATCATAGGAGAGAGTGGGGGAATCATTCCCGCTCTCACTTGTCCTGCTCTGTTCGCATAGTTTATTCGCTACGCTGTTAGATCGCGTTCACTCTTTTATGCATTTATATTTTATAATATGGGCTTTCGATCTGATTTTTATAAGACGGACACGGGCCGCAAATAGAGAGGTCACGGGCTGCATGCGGCCCGCGGGCTACGCGTTGCCGACCGCTGGTCTAGGAGAAAGAAATGAGCGAGGAAGTGGTTGCTAGAATTTTGTGAAAGATATAAGCTAGTATTGGCAAACACACTGTTTAAGAACCATGCAAGGATATACACCTGGAAACGTCCTGGGGATACAGGCAGATATCAGCTAGATTCTATCATGGTCAAACCGAGATTCAGGAATCAAGTTCTAGACTGTAAAGCGTACCCAGGAGCCAACATAGACTCTGACCATAATTTGATAATACTGAAGTGCTGGCTGAAATTTAAGTGAATAAGGAAGCAGTATAAACAGAACAGACTGGAAGTGAATAAACTGAAACAATCTCTCTCAAAAGAAAAATTTGCAGAAATGGTAGACTTGGGTCTAAGAAGTAACTCTGAAAGGAGCTCAACCGAGGACGAATGGAATGCATTAAAGACCGAAATAATGATAGCTGGTAAAGATACATTAGGCTTTAGGGAACAAGCTGCCCAAAAACCTTGGATCACAGAAGAAATTTTGGAGGTGATGGATCAGAGGAGAAGGTACAAAAATGCTCAGGATGAAGCAGGAAGAGAGCAATACAGGCAATTTAGAAATCAAATAAATAGGAAATGCAAAATAGCAAAAGAAAAATGGCTACAAGCAAAGTGTGAAGAAGTAGAAAAGGAAATGGTCATAGGTAAAGTAGATGTTGCCTACAGAAAGATCAAACAAACTTGGTGAAATGAAGAAAGGAGATATGAACATTAAAGCTGCCTATGGGAAACCTCTTTTAAGCTCAGATGATAGAGCTAACCGATGGAAAGAATACATTGAGAAACTACACAAATAATGTTCTCGGGTGACTAGCCGAGTTATAGGAGTGTTATAGTAATCACACGATATTTCGGTGGTCTGAATCATCGGCGCCATCTTCCTGTACATTGAGAAACTGTATGTTGGGGACGACTTGAACAATAGTGTAATGGAAAAAGAAGGTGATGTCAACATTGATGACTTAGGAGATCCTGTTTTGAGGACAGAATTAAATAAAGCTCTGAATGACTTGAAAGCAAATAAGGCAGTTGGAAATGATGAGATCCCTGCAAAACTCCTTAAATCCTTAGGAGAGGAAGGAATCGAAATATTATTCAAGCTGATATCATAAAGTTATGAAACAGGAGAAATTTCAACTGATTTTAATAAAAAATATCATCTTCACACTTCCAAAGAAAGCACAAGCCAACAAATGTGAGAATTATTGCACCATTAGTCTAACATCACGGGCTTCAAAATTACTGACCAGAATAATATACAGAAGGATGGAAAGGGTAGTAGAAGAGATAGTAGGTGAAGATCAGTTTGGGTTTAGGAAAAATCGCGGTACAAGGAAAGCAATTCTGTCTTTAAGATTAATACTTGCAGGACGGATCAAGAAAAACAAAGATACTTTTATGGCATTTGTTGATTTAAAAACAGCTTTTGATAGTGTTAGGTGGGACAAGATGTTCAAAATTTTAAAGAAGTCAGGTCTAAAGTATCGAGAAAGAAGAATACTCTATAAACTATATAAGAATCAAGTGGCTATAATAAAATTGAGAATCACAAGAGACATGCATCGGTTAAAAAGGGTGTGAGACAAGGCTGTAGTCTATCCCCGTTAATATTCAACTTGTATGTAGAAGAAGCAATGAAGAAAGTCAAAGTAAAATTTCCATGTGGCATAAGTTTTCAGGAAGAAAAAAAATCAGTATGCTACGATTTGCTGATGACATTGTCTTGTTAGCAGAGAGGGCTGAGGATATTGAGAAGTTACTGAATGGCATGAACAAAATACTGAAGGAAGATTTTGGACTGAATATAAATCAAAGCAAGACAAAAGTGATGAAATGTAGCAGAAATGATACCAATACTAGAAGAATAAATATATAAATAGGATCAGATGCAATAGGAGAAGTAAGTGAATTCTGTTACTTGGGAAGCAAAATTACAACCGAGGGCCTAAGCAGGAATGATGTTAAAAGCAGAATAGCACTAGCAAAAAGAGCCTTCATAAAAAAGAGAAACCTTTTAGTTTCAAATATTGACCTAGGAATTAAAAAGAACTTTTTAAAACTCTTTGTGTGGAACACAGCACTTTATGGTAGCAAAACATTGACTTAGGAATTCCGGAAATAAATAAAATTGAATGGACAGACAAAGTAAGAAATGGACGAGTTTTGGAAATGTTGGGTAAGAAAAGTTTGTGGAAGAAGCTTACAGAAAGAAGAGACAGGCTGTTAGGTTATATTTTGAGACATGTTGGATTGGTTAATTTGTTAGTGGAGGGAACAGTTAAAGGTAAGAACTGTAGAGGAAGACAGAGATTAGAATATATGAAACAGGTAATTGAGGACTTGGGCTGTAAGGGGTATGTAGAAATGAAGAGGTTAGCACAGGATAGGAAAGGATGGAGGATTGCATCAAACCAGTCGAAAGACTGATGACAGCGAAAAAAAAAAAATAATAATAATAATAGGATAGGGAAAAATAAATAGATACTCGTCACCACAGATGAAGGCAGGAGGGCAAGACGAACAAGTAAAAACCTAAACAAATTGCACCATATTTCTTATCATGCCACCACACATGGTACCAACATTTTTAACACGTTTCTCGGTCCGCACCATCAGAGTCCTCTCAGATAAAAGCAGTATTTCGGAACTTAGAAGGTGGGAACTGGCTTATCAGTACCAACTGGGTATCAGACAACCACCAGGTCTAAATTTAAGATAGCACCATTTTTCCTCCCACCCATCCCCCTCACTTCCACCTTCTCCCATAGAACCACCGCTTACCAGTTGGTAAGTTTATAGATTGTAACTTCGAATTTTGCTTATTTTTAATTTCAAATTTCTGAATATATTGTTTTTCAGATGTTTGCACATATGTCCATTACTTAATAGGAATTTAGGACCATTAACTGAGATCTACTGCACTTCAGCGATGGGTGCCTTTGTACAGTTTTACTTTCTATTTTCTATTCATTATCATTTTCCAGCCTATGCTTTTCTACCCCCTCCCTCACTTCCCGCCATGTTGTCCCCCCTCCCTCCCCCACCACCATGAGCTACCGGCATTTTAGCTTACGCAGTTGGCTGCCAGCCGCCAGCATGCAGCTTTCTCACTCCTGCTGATGAAGAGCCATGGGGCTCGAAAATTATATTCTGTGTGTGTTCGTGTGTTTTTTTTTGTGTACCAATGCCACAGGACTCCTCTTCTATGGTAAGCGGTGGTTTTTATCCTATCCTAATGTTTAATATATCCGCTTTGACCGCCTTTTTTTTCCTAATAACCTATATGTATATCACATCTTTTAGGTTTCTTAATTAAACTATAGTTAAAAATTAACATTAGGTATTATGAATAAAAAGGAAAAATACTAAACTTAAAACAAAAATCGGCCACCTATTTTATTATACAGGGCGTTCGCCGGGAAACGCAACCCACTGTTAGCGCTACAAGGAAGAAACTGCTCGCGGCGAGCGAGCGGTCAGCTCCCGGCATTGTTCGACCGTCGGCCGCGGACTATTTCATAAACTTGTATGTGCTAAGCATTTAAATGTGACGTAATTCATTAGCTTACCTTATAAAAGATGCTGGAAGTGTTGACACTCTTGTGTAATGCACATTTCACATCTTCTGAACATATTTCGAGACACACGCTGCCCTAACTGACTTAATGATTTTTTGGGTGACTGTTCTAGTCGAAAAGCGATATCGTCAATTTTCTCCTCTGTGAGAATACGGTTGACCGACAGTCTCTTTTTGTTAAAAAATGAACCCGTTTCTCTTACTTTTTTAACCAGACGCAGAATTGTTGATTTAGCTGGCAGTAAAGCGCCAGGATATTCGCGACGAAATTTACTGCGACACTTTTTAAACGACTTCTTCTTCACATATGTATCGTAGAGAAATATTCTTTGTTGCAAACTGTAACGTACCATAATTTTACTCACACTCAAACACGGTACAGATTAGTAAGAGTATGAAGCCCCAAACCAGCCAAACCACAAAGAAACGTTTATTCACAACACTGATTAATAAGAGACTGAAGTCACAAACTATCTACAATGCAAAGAAACCGTTCTTAACAATGTAAGGGTCACTGCACTGCACTGTTGGGGCAGCGGAGGTGTTAAACAGTGCGGTGATTCACGGTGGCGTGTGGCGGAAACTGCTGGCTCCGCTGTCCGAGCAAGTTGCCGACGGCAACAGACTGGGAGGGTTGCGTTTTCCGGCGAACGCCCTGTACTTTAACATTGGTTATCACAACCAAAATCTCAAAAACACTAAACTTATACAAAAATTGAACACTTCTGTTAGGCTTATTAATTAAACTTAGATAGAAAATCAATATCAAGTATTATCAACAAATAAACAAAAATTGAACATCTATCTTTGGCAAAATCAAAATGAATATCAAACAAAATGAATCTTGATCACCTACTTTTTTGAAAATATTTATCACTGAATCTTCCTTTTTCACAAGTTTTTCTCCGTTACTGCTTCACAAAACTGGTAAAATTCCTGAGCAAGTCTCTTCAAAATTGAGTTTACAATTCAGCCTTGAGCAATCCATGGACATTCTGTTTTGCTCTTTAATCCATAAATTTTTCAACGGGCTAAAACTTCTTGCAAAAGCCATTGCTTGTTGGAATGACAAAACAAAACCAACTATTTTCTTTAAAATTACAAAATTATACGAAACATTTGTTCTAAAGAAATTGGCCCAGATTTTATCGTTGGGCAAGTCTTTTGGAAGGACCTCAAAAACACCTTTCAGATATCTGAACTCTGTTTAAAGGGAATCATTGTTAACTGCATCTAGAATTTTCAAAATACCAGGAAATTCAAAGTGTATTTTCGTGTAAATTTCAATTCCTCAGATTTAAGGGACAAAAGCTCTAACGTTTTATAAATTGCATCCTTTTGCCCACCGTGATGAATTGGGTTTGAGTAGAAAGATAATATTTGGGAATTCCGGGACATTAACACATAATTACTGGACACGGGACCAGATACAAAATTCTGGGACATTCCCGGCCATTGGGCAACCCTAGTGAAACTGCTTATACTGGTAGCCTTGTTGTTCCACCTCTTCTCAAACAACAGTAAAGTATAAAGAAGCCTAAAAGCACAAATATTTATGCAACCATTTGGGAGCAAACATTAGTTAATACTTATGTCTAATCACTGATTGTTCTACAAGATACAATTGTTAGTCATTGCCATTCAAAGTCTCTTCTGTAGAGGTTAGTAGTTTTTCAAAAAAATCCTTTCATTGTGTTTGAAGCGTTTGTCTTGATTTTCAGCAATCTTGTAGTGTACATTTAAAAGGGTAGAATGTGAAAAGTATAATTACAACTAATGTGTCTTTGTTGTCTCTCTATGGTGACAGTTTTGAAAATTTTTCTTTTTCACAAATGTTAATTTGATAGTCTGTTGAAATCTTGTTTTCAAGCATGATCCTACTTATAACAGTTTTGTTCTTAAGTCAGTATTTAATATAATTACCATACTCTTCACTCCTGTTTAAGTATGATAGACCATAAAGTCAATGAAACACTGTATTTTTTCATCCTAAAACATTATATACTGCACAGTATTGATTTGCTAGGTTACTTTATTAATACAAAATATACAGGATGTGATCTTTGATATCAGAGTCTTCTCCTTTGGTACCGAGCTTGGTAATGCTTGAGCTTTGCATTTGGGAGGATGTGGGTTCAAATCCGCCTCAGGCATCTTGATTTCAGTTTTCAAAGGTTGCTGAAACCACTGCGGCTGTGGCCAAATTTCTTCCTTTTCCGTGTTCCTAATCCTGTCCCACCTCTGATGACCTCAACGATGGTAGGTGAAAAAAAAAAAAAAAAAAAAAAAACTCCTTTGGCAAGGGCTTTCTCAGCCATCATCTAAGCAAGTATCAGTAAGGCTCTTGAGGTTGAAGACACTAGTTTGAAAAATTGATTTAAGGAACTTTGCACTGATTTTTTTTTTTTTTTTTTTTATAATCACCATCTTTGATGCCATTGGAATTGGCTTACCATTTTTTACACTGCCACTATTTCAATTTGTCTTTCTCATACCATTAAATGTGTTAGGTAAAGTATTTCATGATATAATCACACAAATAACATTAAACAATAACAGAACTACTGTTGGTGTGTATACAAAGGGCTGGAATACTGGCCTTTGGCAGATGCTATAATGCTGATTAGCTTGGGTCACATCAGAAATTCATTTTTTTCCCATCATTTGTCTTTTGACTGGTTTGATGCAATCCTCCATCCCTTCCAATCTTGTGCTAACTTCTTCCTTTCCTCTACATACCCATTACAATCCATGTCCTCAATTATCTGCTTCATATATTCTAATTTCTGCCTTCCTCTTCAGTTCTTAGCATCGACTGTTCCCTCCACTAACAAATAAACCAATCCAGCATGTCTCAAAATAAGACCTACCAACCTGTCTCTTCTTTCTGTAAGCTTCTTCCACAAAGTTCTTTCCTCACCCATCATTTCCAAAACTCGTTCATTTCATACTTTTTCTGTCCAATTAATTTTCAGCATTCTTCTGTAGCAACATATTTCAAATTCTTCAATTTTCTTTCTTTCTGGTATTCCTAAAGTCCATGCTTTACTATCATAAAGTGCTGTGCTCCACACATTTTAAAAAAGTTCTTTCCAAGTCCTAGATCAATATTTGAAACTAAAAGATTTTTTCTTTTTCATGAAGGCTCTTTTTGCTAGTGCTATTCTGCTTTTAACATCATTCCTGCTTCAGCCATCGGTTGTAATTTTGCTTCACAAGTAGCATATATCACTTATTTCTCCTATTGCATCCGATCCTATGTTTATATTTAATCTACTGTGATTGGTATCGTTTCTGTTACATTTAATCACTTTTGCCTTGCTTTGATTTATATTCAGTCCAAAATCTTCCTAACTTCTCAACATCCTCACCCTGTTCTGCTACAAGACAATGTCATCAGCACATCCTAGCATTCTGATGTTTTCTCCTTGAACACTTAGGCCACATGAAAATTTTTCTTTTACTTACTTTATTGCTCCTTCTACATACAAGTTGAATATTAACCTTGTCTCACACCCTTTTTAACTGATGTATGTCTCTCATAAGTCTCTACTTTTATTATAGCCACTTGATTATTATAAAGTTTATAAAGTATTCATTTATCATGATATTTTAGAACTGATATTTTTTTTTTTAATTTGAATATCTTGCCCCACTTAACATTATTAAAGAAATTTATCCTAATCAACAAGGGCCATAAAAGTGTCTGTTTTTCTTGGTCCACCCTTTAAGTATTAATCTTAAAGCCAGAATTGCTTTCCTTGTACCGCGATTTTTCCTAAACCTAAACTGATCTTCACATACTATGTCTTCTACTACCCTTTCCATTCTTCTGTATATTATTCTGGTCAGTAATTTTGAAGCATGTGATGCTAGACTAATGGTGCAATAATTCCCACATTTTGTCGGCTTGTGCTTTCTTCGGTAGTGTGAATATGATACTTTTATTAAAATCAGTTGGAATTTCTCTCGTTTCATAAATTTTTGATATCGGCTTTAATAATCTTTAGATTCGTTCTTCACCTTGGGATTTAAGAAGTTCTACAGGGATCTCATCAACTCAAACTGCCTTATTTGCTTTCAAGTAATTTGGAGCTTCATCAAATTCTGTCCTCAAAACAGGATCTCCTAAGTCATCAATGTTGACAACGCCTTCTTTTTCTATTACGCGGTTGTTCAAGTCGTCCCCATCATAGTTTCTCAATGTATTCCTTTCATTGGTTAGCTCTGTCATCTGAGCTTAAAAGAGGTTTCCCATTACCAGCTTTAATGTTTACACCTCTTTTCTTCATTTCTCCAAAATTCTGTTTGATCTTCCTGTATGCAACATCTACTTTAGCTATGACCATTTCCTTTTCTACTTCTTTACCCTTTTCTTGTAGCCATTTTTCTTTTGCTTTTTTGTATTTCCTGTTTATTTGATTTCTAATTTGTATTTATTGCTGTCATCCTGCTTCATCCTGACCATTTTTGTACCTTCTGTGACCCATCAGCTCCAAAATTTCTTCTGTGATTCAATGATTTTGGGCAGCTTGTTACCTAAAGCCTAAAGTTTCTTTACCAGCTTTCATTATTTCTCTCTCCAATGCATTCCATTCGTCCTCGGTTGAGCTCCTTTCAGAGTTACTGCTTAGACCTAAGTCTACCATTTCTGCAAATTTCTCTCTCGTATTAGATTGTTTCATTTTTATTTACTTGAAGTATGTTCTGCATATATTGCTTCCTTATTTGCTTGATTTTCAGCCTGCACTTTATTACTATCAAATTATGGTCAGAGTCTGTCTGCTCCTGTTTGGTTCACTGGCGATTATTTTTTTCACGCGGCCACACCCAAGAGGTACTTTAATACGTTGGGTAAAACCTCTGTCATATGAGCAGTAGAACAATGAATAACACTCCAGCAGGGTGTATAAAATATTCAAATTTATTTACAATAATACATAACCACACTATAATATATCAATGGATTCCCTAATTCCCCTGTTACTTTACTGCCAGGTCAGTTACCCTTGCGACTAATGTCCGAGCTTGCATTTCATTGATCTTCTATAGTTTTCAGCCATCCCCATTCTAACTTTGTCCATGTTAGATCATTCCCACCTGCGTTAATAACTGTGCTGGCAGTTGTTCTCTGTCTAGATTGCTTCCATCTTCTGCTCCTCTGTGACTGCCACCAGCTCGCCTCGAAGACTTCCATTAGAGTCCTGCCAGACAGACCCTCTTCACTCTGTGCGTTCCAATTTTGATCATTAATCCCCCCCACTCCATTGTACCTGGTGGGGAGACTTACTATCCAACCACTGACCCTGTTGATGTGATAATCCCTAGCCAAATGACATTGTGATTTGCCCACTGCTGCCGACTGGGATGACCAAATCCATAGGTCGTCGCCTCCTGAGTGTACGTATTCCTTGTGCTGCAACTGACCTAGCTTGCTGTAGTGCTTTATGAAATCTTATATATTCCCATAATGCTCCCCCCCCCCAGAAAAAAACTTGGGCCACCACACCTGGATACGCTTTACAGTCTACAACTTGATTCCTTAATCTCTGTTTGACCGTGATACACTCCAGCTAATATCTGCTTGTATCCCCTGGACGTTTCCAGGTGTATATCATTCTTGCATGGTTCTTAAACAGGGTGTTTGCCACAACTAGCTTACATCTTTCACAAAATTCTAACAACCTGCTTCCTCACTCATTTCTGTTTCCTAGATCTAAACTTCCTACAGTACTACTCTCTTTTCCTTCTCCCACTATCGCATTGCAATCACCCTTGATTATTAGATTTTCCTCCCCCTTCACATATTGGATTAATTCTTAAATCATGGCTTATGTTTTCTCTATTTATTTGTCATCTTCCTGTGACCTTTGCATATACATTTGTTTTAACGCGGTTGGGTCGGGCTTAGTTTCTGTTTCTAAACTTTTCATAGTAACTCACCCATTTCCCTACTCTTATTCATTACAAATCCTAAACCAGTAACTCCACTGACAGCTTTTGAGTTAGTTATTCTGTGTCCTCCAGACCAGATATCCTGTGCATCCTTCCACTTAATCCCACTAATCCCGATGACATCTAACTGAAGTCGTTCTATCTCCCTTTTTAAGTTTTCTAATCTACCTGCTCCATTCAGACTTCTAACATTCCACGCTCCAACTTGTAGAATATTTCTATCCATTCTGATGACTCCTCCCTGAATAGTCCCCCGCCCGGAGATCCGATTGGGGGACTATTTTACCTCCGTAATATTTTACCCAGCAAGAAGCCATCATGATATATGTAATTTGAGAGGATTACATGTCCTCAGGATACTCTTTGGGCCTTTAATACAGTGGTTTCCCGTTGCCTTCTGCATCCCCATGCCATTGATCATTTCTGATTCATTTACCTTTAGGGGCCATTTCCAACCCTGGTGCTTGGGACTGCTCCCCGCTCTTCCGCTTGAGACCATTGGCAAGAAGTGGGTGACTATACTAGGAATCTTTCAGTCATTGGCGCCTTGTCCTTGCAAACAAGGTGCACCACATGAAGGAGAGGTTGACATTTGGTTGGAAAAGGCTCCCAAACCCTTATACCCCCAAAAATTCATACTAAAAAGAATAGGCAAGCAGCACTAATTTTGAACCTATTAGAGGAAAGACGAATATTCTGAACAAAATTTGAGTCGTGACTCATATTGTTCATACAGGGTGCGGCAGCATAACTTCCTTTTTTAAAATGCGTGCCATTCAGTCGGTTGATATCGTAGCGCAGCGCTAGTGGTCTCATTCGAGAGGCGTGACTATAAAGTTTTGTCCCGACACAGTTCAGCTGCCATCATGCGTTGGGACAGTGAGGAGCGTGCGTTTGTCGTTGAGGCCTACTTTTCGAGCGGATATTCTGTGATCGCAATCCAGCGTGCTTTTCGGAATCACTTTAATTTAGCCCCGTTGTCCCCTGTCCAGGACCGGAAATCAATTATTACGTGGGTCACTACGTTCAGACAACCTGCAAGTGCGACAAGTCGAAGAACTGGAGGCCCTCGGCCCATTAGATCACCCGAGAACATTGAGCTTCAATGTTTCGATCACCACGACGTTCTGCGGGCAAACATGCGTCTGCCCTTGGAATTTCCGATCGTTCTGTGAGGAGAATTTTTTTTTTCTTTTTTTTTTTTAAGTGATGAAACCCATTTTCATTTGTGTGGATCCGTCAACAAACAAAACATCCGCTACTGACATCAATCCTCGACAATTGCATCAAAGGCTTCTGCATTCACCTACGGTCACAGTGGGGTGTGCAATTTTCTCAGGTGGAATTCGGACCGATAAACATGTTACAGGATTTTTTTTCCCACGACTAGATGAGTTGGAGTTAGGGGACACTTGGCTCCAACAAGACGTTGCAACGGCACACACTTCAAGAACATCGATGGCTGTTTGGAGGGAACACTTCCCAAAGCGCGTCATCTCAATCAGGGGCGATTTGGAGTGGCCGGCCCGCTCTCCCGATTTGACCCCTTGTGATTTTTTCTATGTTTTTTTTTGTTTGTTTTTTTGAAATCTCGTGTTTATGTGAACCGTTCAAGGACCCTACAAGATTTGAAGACCAGCATCCAGGAAGAAATTGCGAACATAACGCCTGCTATGCTGGCGGGAGTCATGAGAAACAGAAGAAATCGGTTTACTCGGTGTGTGCAGAATGGGGGACATCACATACCTGATTTGATCTTCAAAACTAAGTAAAACCAAACTTTATGTATGTGCCTACATTATAAAAAACAAATAAAAAATTTCTGATTCATACAATGGGTTTTATTAAGTTTTGAAAAAAGGAAGTTATGCTGCCGCACCCTGTATCTGAGTGTATATAATATGAATGTTTTATAGCAGATTTGTTGTTATTTATGTGTAAGGTTTTTATAAATATATAATTCCTAGATACAACAAAATTGCTTATATTTACAAACAATGGGCTAATTTTGAAGCTATGCTAGTTGTATCTTATTATTTATTTTACCAGTGTCAAAAGTTAAACAATCACCAAAGAAGAAAAAGAGAGTATCATTTGATATTGTCGATGTGGAAAATAATGAAGAAAGTGAAAGTGACAGTATACCAGACACCATGGAAGAAGACTGTAGTAATGAAATTCCACACTTAGTTAATGGGAATATGGAGAATGAAAGCTCCAATAGTATTGAGGAAGGCAGGCTTATGTTTGAGTGGATTATTCACCCATTACAGTTTGCTAAGTTTATCAGGTATGTTTTCGGAGTGTAATTTTTATAATTGAACGTAGTTCCTGAAATGATTAAAATCAAATTTTACTTTATATGTTTATTTCTTGACCAAAATATCTTTCAGTGATCCCTGGGAGAAACGACCTTACTGTGGAAAACGTAACGATCCATCATATTATAAAGCCATTTTATCAACAGAGAAGATAGATAAGATGCTACGTGAGCATAATGTGCTGTTTACGAAAAATATTGATGTAACAGTATATCGTGATGGACAGAGGGAAACCCTAAACCCTGTTGGCCGTGCCACAGCAGAGCGGATATGGGACTTCTATAATAAGGGATGCAGTGTGAGAGTTCTCAATCCTCAAACTTTTATTAAGGAGATGGGTGTGGCCATAGCCACTCTACAGGAACTATTTGGCTGTATGGTGGGTGCTAATATCTACCTTACACCACCAGAGTCTCAAGGATTTGCTCCTCATTATGATGATATTGAAGCATTTGTGTTGCAAATTGAAGGCAAAAAACACTGGCGTGTCTATTCACCAAGGTATGTTTCTAAATTATGTTTCCAGCTATCACAAAGTAACAAATTGTTCTATATTATAATTGTCCTTTTTTATCAGTTAGAAGTAACTTCTGTACAAGCCAATAATTTTAATTTATTGTATGATAAAAGTTCTGTTTTTGTTGGCCAGGACTGATAAGGAACACCTGCCTCGATTTTCAAGTGAGAACTTTACTCAAGAAGAAATAAGTGAACCACTATTAGATGTGACATTGAATGCTGGTGACATTCTATACTTTCCTCGTGGCTTCATTCATCAAGCTAACACAGTTCCTGGAGAGCATTCTTTGCATATTACATTCTCTTGCTACCAGCGCACAGCATGGGCAGATCTCTTTGAAAAGGTAAAACTGGTTTTGTACAGTGTGATACCAGTTTTTTGGGAAAGTTGTACAAAATCACTTAAACAGTTTTTAAAAGTTTACTTCTTGAGAAGCAGATATTGAAGTAAAATTGAAGCCCTCTTTTCAATCTTTTTGAGTACTAATTCCAGTTAGATATTTCATTTTAAGCTGGAATATTCACTGTTGGAATTTCTTATACTCCTACTGATTCAGGCGCCTGCTAATTCAATAAATAATTTAATTGAGACAGTACTGGAGAATGGAAGTTGGAGCTTAAATGATAGGTTATTTCAGGGAAGTAGCAGTTGTTGAGTTCTCTATTATTGTTAAATAACTAGATTCCTAATGGATTTTTTTTTTCCTACATGTACTTATCTATTTTAACGAATTGTCTCCTATGTCCGTAAAATTTGAATTATCTCTTGTAACTATTTAGCAAAATTATCTGACAAGCCTACTGTTACAACATAAAATTTTTGTGTGCCATAAATTTTTATTAAATAGTTATGAAGTAAAGCAAACTCTGCAAAGTGTCTACACACTTTATGGACTTAGTCAAATGACAGGTTAATAACTAGTCCCACTGAAAATTCTAATATTTTCCAGAGTGCTCTTCTGAATAAGAATGATGCTCGTGAGGAGCTCACATACTTAGATCTCAGCCTTTTAAGCCTTGGAGTTGAACTACATTCAGTGTCTTTGTAACTATGTTACATGTTATTTTACTACTTCCGTGTTTGGGAAAACTGATTATATATTACCTTCAAGAATTCTTCAACTTTAATTCTTTATTCGGTGTCAGTAATTAGATCTTCATATGTACAGAAAGTTTCAATATTTGGGTGTTGGAGGAAATGGTCTGGGGTCTGTATCTCTCCACAGTTACTCCCATCCATTTCATCATAGCTCCATTTAACCATATAACTTTTCGACTTTAGCAATTGATGGTTCTCTAAAGCAGCGATTCCCAATTTCCTTTTGGCTATGGAACCCTAATTGATCATACATTTTTTGGCGGATCCCCATTTTTATAAGCGTAAGCTGAAAAACCAGTCTTGCATAGGTAAGTCGTCACAAACGGATGCAGAACCATGATAGCCTTCTCATGGCGCGGTTGACTCTTTTCAACGAACATTTTATTTAATACTCAGATGGAACACGGAACCTTTGTGACCCTTCCACAGAACCCCAGGGTTCTGCGGACCAACATTTGGGAACCACTGCTCTAGGGGATAACCATACATTAGCTTTTCTTTTGACAGAAAGGTTTCTATGGATGACAGTTGGATTCTTTGTAACGTTGTAGAAAAACTTCTCGGGTTTAAAGTTGAATCATCAGGCAACGTTTCGGAAGCTTGTACCGCTTCCACTGTCAAGTATTGCCACTGTGAAAATATATTATCTCTATAAGGTTCAAGTTTGCTGTGATGGTGCCTAGTGTCAATCATCTGCTTCTTTTTAATCTCTGTGTCTGATTGCTATATCAGCCAAACGATAAATGGAAATTTGGAACAAGCCCGGTTGATTAATAACATCCAGATCTGACATTTAGAAAACATGGGTTCAAACCCTGTCTGGCAGTCCAAATTTCGGTTTTCTATAGTTTTTCCAAAATCACTCCAGGGGAATGTCGGGATGGTTCCATCAAAAGGCCATGGCTGAATTCCTTCCTGTACTTTGACCTCGTCTTCACTTGCTTCTAATGAGCTGTAGAGTCCCAAGCAAAAACTATAAGTTTGGTTAGAGCAGTGTGCTCCTCATGTTAAGCAGACCAGTTCGCAAATCATATCCCTTTCGTAGACTTTCCTTTTCAGCTCTTGGCAGTGCCTTTTGAGGGTCAGAAAATGGTTCAGTTTGATTTACAAATATTTGGTTTGGCATAATGTTTACATTTCTCTACTCTCCAACTTTATTTGTGTTTCTTGCTTTTCTATTATCTAGGTTGAAGGAGCAAACACAAGTTTTTGTCAGTTTCTTTTAGATGATTTTATTTTAAAAACTGCTGAATTTTCTTTGGTATTTGTTAATGTCTGTTCCAGTTAATCAAATGTTTCCCTTGAGTGCTAATTAGTTTCTGGAAAGCTTGTTGTGTATATTTTACAGGGTGAGATACCTCTCAGTAGCTCATTCTTTTAGTTCCTCACTGAATTCCCTTCTCACTCTGTTTTGTTAGATTACTTTATGAGATTTACTAACTGGAAGTCCTTAATAGCTTCATACAGTTTTGTGAGCAATTTCTAATGATTCAATGCATCATATGCTGCAGTTGTGTCTATAAAAGCCACTCCAGTTACTAGTTTCTTCTCATCATTCTCAATATGTCTGAGACCCAATATTTTGACGCATCATGCTTTTTCAGGTCTAATAATCAATAACTGATGCTATTCCACTTAAGATGGTGCATTCATAGTCCTTATGTATCTGATAAAGAACAAAACTGAATGAATACTTTTTTGTTCTGTAGATTCCATTCCTGTTTTCAGTAATGCTTTCTATCACAACTTTGCCAGCTGCTGGGTCATTGTGCACTTGCTTATCAACTTTAACGACAAATTTTATTTTTTTGGGTCAAAGTGCTTAATTTTTTCAATTCTGATGTAGCCTGTGCAAGCAGTTCTATTCACATTCAGATTTTGTTTCCTACATGTTTCTGCTTATCTTCTTTCTGATTAATTTTCCCATTGAATACCAGTTGTTGAGCAATCTGATTTGCAATTACATGAGTTGACAGGTGAAGGGGCACTTGTTAGGTCATTACTCAAGTTGTTGATCACTCTTTAAGCCCTTCTATTGTTGTTTCATGCCATTATCAGCAAGAAGTTCAATCCATCTTTCCTTTCTTCTTTCAGATACACTTCTTATCAGATCTTCTACATCTTCAAGTTTCTTCTGAGAAAGGGCCATTGTCATAAATTGGTTAGTAATCTCTCAGCAAACCCAGGGAATTTGAATTAAGACCAGATATAACAGTTTGATATTCATAAGAAACAAATCTACAGGATATTTCCTTTGTGAGCTTCACAAAATCAACTTCTCTATCCAGTTCAGTGCAGAACTATCCCATCTGGCTTTCTTAAAGTAGAAGCAATGTTTGAAAAGGCACTGCTTCATAACTAATGGTTCCCTTGATAGCACTTTTTCTGTATCCCTGTAATGAACTCTTCTGGTTAGGCTGCTGATTCACTTTTGAAGAAATTTTCTAGATTAAACCCTCATTGCCACATTCAATTGCTAATAGATAGTTATAGTTAAGGTTCAGGAATAAATAAAAAACCTGCTGCCCACTTCACCAACTCTTTGCTGTTCTCGTCTGTATTATTATTTTCCTCAGCAGGATTTGCATGTTGTTTTTGTAAGTCGTATGCACTCGTTTTACATTGATGTTCAGTTTAGCAAACACACCACTGCCATACAATGTATTGAGTCACTCTATAATCAACTTCATTTCCTCTACTTTTGTTTTTCTATTCTCTTGTTTTTTTTTTGTTGTTTTTTTTAACAGTTAGAATGTTAACTTCAGAAGTGATTGAAGTTGCCAAAACTTTGAGCTTAGTAGGTTTTTTTAATATTGTTCCACAGTGTTTGATGGATTGGCCCTGTCACTGCGACAGCATTGCCCATGATACACTTGACTGCAGCTTTCATTCTCTTTCAATTCCATGATATATGTGAAGGCCCCAGATATTTGTTTGCAACAATTTTTGTCATGTCTTAGAAAAGAATTAAGTTCTGGTTCTATTTCACCATACTAACAAGTAGGGGAGAAACTGATCAGAAACATTTAATAACCAGATTTTAGACAATCTTCTTGAAAAATATTTTCTATTTTTATGCCCAAATACATAACTAACTTAAATAAGGACCAAGAATGTAACGTGTGGCAGGTCGTGGGGGCGCTGATCGCTCCTGTCTGCTACAGTTTTATCGAGCCTTTGTATGGTCGCGTCTCGAGTATGGTTGCATCGTATACGGTTCGGCATGGGAAAGTTATCTTCGGATACTGGATAGTGTCCACCATGCTGGAATTCGGCTCACCACTGGTGCATATCGCACCAGCCCTATTGTCAGTGTTTGTGCTGACTCGGGCGAGGCGCCGCTTACCATCCGCCGGCGACTCCTCATGGTGTGACACTACCTGCAGGTTGCCATAACACCTGGCAGTCCCGTGTACGACATAGTTCTGCATCCCAACTACGAGTGGCTGTATACCAACCGGCATAGAGCCACTAAACCGTTCAGCTACCGTACAAAGGCTATTTTAGAGCAATACAGATTCGAGCTTCCCTCTTTTTATCACCAGGGTTGGAGTAAATCTCCTCCCTGGCTTTTTAAAGAGGCCCAGAATAATTTTAGATCTGTCTCGGTATAACAAATTGTTTACCGCTGACAGGGTTTTATTAATATATTTAAAGATATTTTAAACCAGTATCGCACGTTTACCCCGGTTTATACAGATGGGTCTAAGCAGGCTAACGGAGTTGGTTGCTCCGTAGTGTTCCCTCGAGCGACTTACACATTCAAACTTGACGGCAAGTTCAGCGTTTACACCGCCGAGTGCTACGCCGTGTTAAAGTCTCTCCAGCATATGACCGTAATGTGCAATAAGTGTTTCATCATATGCTGTGATTCCCTCAGCTGTATTCAGGCCATAGGAAATATGTACCCAGCAGACCGTCTAATCCAAGACATCCAGGACACCCTCCTTTCCCTCCAATCTCATGGAAAGGAGGTTTTATTCTGCTGGGTACCCGGCCATGTGGGAATCGGGGAACGAGGCAGCTGATGTAGCTGCCAAGTTAGCTTGCGGCAAGGTCAGAATCGACTTCGCTCCGGTCCCAAAGTCAGACCTTGCCTCGGCGGCGAAGAGATTTGTTTTTGATGTTTGGCAGAGGCAATGGCTGGAAGTTGAGCTCAGCCGTGGAGCAGCTCCTTCCAGTGGGCGAGGAGGGATGAGGTTCTCCTTACTCGCCTCCGTATAGGGCATTGTCCTCTGACTCATAGCTTTCTTCTCTGCCGAGAGGACCCTCCGGAATGTGATACTTGTAGTGTACCTTTGACAGTATGCCACATTTTAACAGAATGTGAACTGTTTTTAGATTTAAGGGCAGACGTTGGCCTAGCCAATGATCTGTCCCTTATTTTAAACGATGACTGTGACAATGTTGCTAAGGTTTTAAAGTTTTGTAGCTTGGCCGGTCTTGTCCCAAAAATTTTGGGCAGATCGGCCTAGGTTTTAGATTGGATTGGTGGCCTTTTACAACCACCAATCCGTTTACTGTTTTTAGTGGTGTCATTGTTAATTTGGCTGGCCCTTTTACAGCCAACCAGTCAATATATGTGTTTCTACATTTTGTGGCCTTTCGACAGTCATAGTTTTAGTTTCATGTTTTATTTTGCCGCCTGTGTGGCCGACCTCCTTACAGTCGGCCATGCAGACGATATGTGTGTCAGTATTTTAGTATTTTTATTGTGCTGTCTCTGTTGCCGACCTCTCTACAGTCGGCCGCAGAGACGGCAATTTTGCCACGTTGTCACGCCAAGTATAAGTTAGGGCGCCAATAGCCTCGATGTTGACACGCCCTAAAGCCCGAACAACAACAAGAATGTAACCATTGCTTGCCACAGATATCATCACGGTGGTACAGAAATTCAACAATGAAATGTAAATTCTTTTTCAACAGAACAACAAGATGTATACTAGGTAGGTGTCATATGAAATAACTTTAATGTGGGCTTTAAATATCAATGAATAAACAACCATCACTTAGAAAGAAAATGTTGCTTTGGTGCTATAGCCGTTTGTACATAGTGCTTCTTGACAAAGGACTTTTTCCAAAATTTCACTTTTTGAGTGTTTATGGCCTCACATCTTCTATGGTAGGTGATGATTCCATCCAGCTGGGAAGAGACCAAAAGGTACTATATCAAATTGGGGGTGGGAGGAGCTGCCCAGTTTACAGTGGTTGGCAATGTTTCACTGCTAACATTGAGGAATGGCTGCTATAAAACAGTCTGACAAAGTATAAGAAAGAAACAAAAAAAATTTCTCCCCCCACCATCGTTTCAAACTCCATCCTCCTGCCTGTTTCATCTATGTTTCATTTATATGGCAGGTCAGGATGTATGCACATCTTTCCTCCTGCCGTATCTCACCTCCTACATGACTAAGGTTATTAACCAAAATATTGTGAATTTTGTTTGTATTTTTACACGCCTTTCATTTCACGTGCCTGCCTTCATCTGTGGCAAGTGATGGGTTATTTTTCTCTATGCTATAAACAGAAATTTAAGTTATTTGTGTTAAAGTTTGGTTGTGTGAACAGAAATGTGATGGTTGCTATTATTGTGGAGCATCGTTTCCGTGCATTAATCCTGACTGATAATGGATTTGTAGTCAATCCTTTGAAGCAGGATAGTGGTTGTGAATTAAATGAAAAGTTTTACAAATTTAGGAGGGGATTACCTGTTGGGTTACCTGCAGTAGAGAGTCAGTTCATAGTGATAACTAGTAAGACTGGAAATCAGCACCCTGTGCTATTCTCACCTCAGGTAATTGTTTGATAAGGTGTTAAATCATCTCCCAATTGATAAAGCAGTTGACCAGATGTTGTACCAGATGAGGTGATAGATATTTTAGATTGAGTGTTAACTTAGGGAAAAAAAAATAAATTGAACAATGTTCCAAAGAGGACAGAGTATTTTGTAGAAAAAGAATCTTATGTCAAAGTATTGGAAAAGATATGTTTATTACTTTCTTTGTTATTTTGTAATGGTCATTGTTGTGTAATGGAAAAGATGGGACTGTAGAACTAAATCTTGTTGAATGCCATCCTCGTTTTTTAAAAAATTAATAATTCGAATTTCATTACTTTCCTAGAAATGAATGGGGAAATACTTTTGATTCTTTTTTTATGTATAATTTAAACCACCAATTCATTTAATTTGATTAGATCGAAAGGTCTCCAAATGTCACTAAGGATGAATCTGTAAACTACTATAAGTGACTGTAAAGAAAAGCACATTAGAAATATCTGGCCAGGTGACTGAATTTCTTTTTTCTTTTCTTAAGATGTTACCAGCAGCTCTGACTATGGCTGTGGAGGAAGATGTGGAGTTTAGACGGGGATTGCCAGTTGGTTACCTGCAATACATGGGATCAGTTCATAGTGATAAGACTGGAGATCAGCGTAGGGATGCTTTCATTACACAGCTGAGGAGATTGTTTGATAAGGTGTTAAATCATCTCCCATTTGATGCAGCAGTTGATCAGATGGCTAAAGGCTTCATGCATGATGCTTTCCCTCCTACATTGACAGAAGGTGAGTTGTTTTATTTCTTTATATTTTGTGCTCATTTTGGACTGAAAGTTAGTGGTTCTGACTGAGCCTGGTGGGTGAACTCTTAATTCTCTGGTTGGGCATTTGAGATGATAGATGTTGAAATCCCTGTCTGGCCACGTAGATTTCGGTTTTCTATGGTTTCTGAAATCACTTCAGGTGACTGCAAGGATTGGGATGGTTCCTTCAAAAGCCATGGCTGAATTCCTTACAAGTCCTTGGGCCACAACCATTCCCAGCTTTAATGGTCCCAGTATCGACAAGCTGTAAAGCCTGAACAAAAGAAAATAGTTGCTCAATAGTTTTTTTTTTTCGGTGAAATTAATGTGATTGTACTGAGGAGAGTGAATTATTTTGAAGTAAATGGTAATATATAAATAAAAAATCTAACTTGCTGATCTAATTTAGACATAGAACATAAATACTTCTTCAGATCTTCATTGGTTTGTCTTGCTTTGACAAAGTGATTTAAGCTATTTGATATTGAACAGAACAATGATTCCAGTAATTGTCCATTTTAGTTAGCACATGAAAAAATTTGCCTGAAACAATTTTTTGTGTGTTCATTCCTTTTGCTTATATCATCAGTTTTTTTTTTAATGTTATGATTTAGTGTTTTCCTAGATATTACCCATGATTTTGTATGGTGTGGACCTAGAATTTTATTGTTAGAATTTGATATAGAAAGCTATGATTATGTAAAAGGTGTTGCAAAAAGTACAAAGCATGATAATATGACGGGGAAGCCATCACCATACCATACCATTCTACCATTGAACCTGCCTATTGAAGAGGACCAATTTGCATCATGTTTGTTGCAAAGTTGTGGTTCATCGAGGTTGAGCATCAGTAGTTCGGGAAACCCAACTTTTAATTTATAAGAAGGTATTCCTGATAACTCCAAACAGTAAAAGAACTCTGTGGGATATGTGGTAACTTGTGCAGTATCTGTTACATTATTCTACTTTTTCACCTTTCACTTGTGACATTATTTTTTCATTTATTTGTCTAACAGTTTCTTCAGTGGGTGCTAAAATTGCTTGTCTGTACATGAAATTTGTGAACACATAATGCACAAATTGATTGAGAGAGAAACAAAGCCCGAGCAACTGATATAACATAAAAAAAAAAGTAAATGCGTATGACGTTGGGCAGAATTATTCAGCCACCTGCATCACACAATTAACTACACATTCCGCATCTGTCATGGAATCTGAACCACAGAACAGCCTGGCATCACTCATGTGATCAAACACAACTACACTCCTGGAAATTGAAATAAGAACACCATGAATTCATTGTCCCAGGAATGGGAAACTTTATATACACATTCCTGGGGTCAGATACAACACATGATCACACAGACAGAACCATAGGCACATAGACACAGGCAACAGAGCATGCACAATGTCGGCACTAGTACCGTGTATATCCTCCTTTCGCAGCAATGCAGGCTGCAACTCTCCCATGGAGACGATTGTAGAGGTGCTGGATGTAGTCCTGTGGAACGGCATGCCAAGCCATTTCCACCTGGCGCCTCAGCTGGACCAGCGTTCGTGCTAGACGTGCAGACCGCGTGAGACGACGTTTCATCCAGTCCCAAACATGCTCAATGGGGGACAGATCCGGAGATCTCGCTGGCCACTTACACCTTCTAGAGCACGTTGGGTGGCACGGGATACATGTGGACGTGCATTGTCCTGTTGGAACAGCATGTTCCCTTGCCGGTCTAGGAATGGGTTCGATGACGGTTTGAATGTACCGTGCACTGTTCAGTGTCCCCTCAACGATCACCAGAGGTGTACGGCCAGTGTAGGAGATCGCTCCCCACACCATGATGCCGGGTGTTGGCCCTGTGTGCCTCGGTTGTATGCAGTCCTGATTGTGGCGCTCACCTGCACGGCGCCAAACACGCATACGTCCATCATTGGCACCAAGGCAGAAGCGACTCTCAGCACTGAAGACGACACATCTCCATTCGTCCCTCCATACACGCCTGTCGCGACACCACTGGAGGTGGGCTGCACGATGTTGGGGCGTGAGCGGAAGATGACCTAACGGTGCGCGGGACCGTAGCCCAGCTTCATGGAGACGGTTGCGAATGGTCCTCTCTGATACCCCAGGAGCAACAGTGTCCCTAATTTGCCGGGAAGTGGCGGTGCGGTCCGCTACGGCACTGCGTAGGATGCGACGGTCTTGGCGTGCGTCCGTGCGTCGCTGCTGTCTGGACCCAGGTCGATGGGCACGTGCACCTTCCGCCGACCACTGGCGACAACATCGATGTACTGTGGAGACCTCATGCCCCACATGTTGAGCAATTCGGCGGTACGTCCACGCGGCCTCCCGCATGCCCACTATACCCCCTCGCTCAAAGTCCGTCAACTGCACATACGGTTCACGTACACGCTGTCGCGGCATGCTACCAGTGTTAAAGACTGAGATGGAGCTCCGTATGCCACGGCAAACTGGCTGACACTGACTGCGGCGGTGCCCAACCGCTGCGCAGCTAGCGTCATTCGACGGCCAACACTGCTGTTCCTGGTGTGTCCGCTGTGCCGTGCGTTTGATCATTGCTTGTACAGCCCTCTCGTAGTGTCCGGAGCAAGTATGGTGGGTCTTACACACCGGCGTCAATGTGTTCTTATTTCAATTTCCAGGAGTGTATTAAAAATTCCTTGCCCACTGGGATTTGAACCCAGGACTGAATCCCAAACTTTTGAGCCTCCAGGCCAATCACCTAATTAGCATTACAGAGATTTAATTTAATTTAATTGCAATGGAGCACATGCTCCGGTGGCAATTTCTCTACGCACCCAACTTCCCCCTATCCTGCACTCACCTACATTTGCCCTCTACAAATTTTAACTTTAAATTCTTTTAACGTTTTCGGTAAGTTATTCATCATTTCCCTTGGTAACTCATTACAATCCCTGACACCCTTACCTAAAAAAGAAAATCTTCCTACGCCCTTGTGCCTGAAATCGAGTGCCAGCTTGTGGTCATGGTCATCTTTTCCCTTCCATGAACTACTTTTCATACCTTTCCATGCCTCATCACCAGTATACACCTTGTACACTCCCATGACCCTGTTCTTCCTCCTCCTGTCTTGACATTCCAGCTCCTTTATCATATCTGTCACTGATAGCATTCTGCGATAATTTCCAGAAACAAATCTAGCAGCTCTTTTTTGCACCCTCTCTAATTCCTGTATTAGATACGCAAAAATGTGGGTTCAGTACTACACTACCATATTCGAGCAATGGTCTGACCAAAGTTTTGTAACCCAATTCCTTTACTTCTCTCGTGCATCCCCTCATCACTCTCTCCAACAAGTGTAGAATTTTGAAACCTTTTCCTACCACCTGTCCAATGTGTCCTGCCCAGTTAAGCTTGTTATCAAATGTAATGCCAAGATTTCAGCAAGCAATTCTTTCCCCACCTTATATTCATAATTAACCTTTTCTTTTTTATTTGTGTATCTAATTAGTGGACTCTTCTTTGCATTTATCTTAATCCCATGTTTACCAACCCAACTAGATATCCTGTCCATATCACCCTACAACTGTTTACAGTCCTCTATTGTTTTGATTGTTTTGTACAGCATTATATCATCTGCAAACAATCTAATTTCAGATAGCAAACAATCAGCACAATTATTTCCTTCCATGAACTACTTTTCATACCTACTGCAATATCTTTCCATGCCTCATCGCCAGTATATGCCCTGTACACTCCCATGACCCTCCTCATCCTCCTCCTGTCTTGCAATGAATCCCATTCCAGCTCCTTTATCATACCCGTTGATGAAGGGTTTATCCCGAAAATTACTTTATTATTTGTGTTTGTGTCTTTTCTGTGTGTTCGCGCCCCACATTCATCATCTAAAGGTAAGTGGTGGCTCATTTCCCTATCCTAATTTGATATATATAGTTACCAGGTAATAATAGGAGCTAATTAGCTAATGGATTTACAAAAAATGGATAGCGAAATGAACCACCTTACCACTTACCTTAGATGATGGTCTCCGTATCCTGCACCACACTCCCTCCATGATGTTCACCTGTTGACGAAGGGCCAAATCCCGAAATATTCATAGTTTTTCCTGTTTTTTGTGTTTATTTGTGTGTTCACCCCATGATACCATCATTTAAGGTAAGTGGTGGTTCATTTCGCTATCCCTTTGTGTGTGTGTGTGTATATATGTGTGTGTGTATATATATATATAATAGTAGCTTCTTCCCTTCCTAATGATGCATAGTGTTTCATTGTCAAATTTCATCAATAGTGGTTTAGCTGGTTACTCATGAAAATTTAACAGACAGTTACTTTTGCATTTACATTGAAGAGCCAAAGAAATTGGTACACCTGCCTAATATTGTGTAGGGCCCCCACGAGCACACAGAAGTGCTGCAACACAATGTGACGTGGACTCAACTAATATCTGAAGTAGTGATGGAAGGAATCAACACCATGCATCCTGCAGGACTGTCAATTAATCCACAAGAGTAGGGGGTGGAGATCTCTTCTGAATGGCACTTTGCAAGGCATCCCAGATATGCTCATGTCTTAGGAGTTTGGTGGCCACCGGAGGTGTTTAAACTCGGAAGAGTGTTCCTGGAGCCACTCTTTAGCAATTCTGGACTTGTGGGGTGTTTCAAGAAGTGGAAGCAGTGGCTTTACCATGTGATGAGAAAGGTATGGAATCAGGGCGCAACTCCTGAAGACTGGAAAACAGGAATAATTATACCTATATTCAAAAAAGGGAGCAGGAAGGAGTTTAAGAACTATAGAGCTATTACACTGATGTGCCACTGTGCCAAAGTGTATGAGAAGATCATTGAAAAAAAAAGATACATGGCAGGATGGACACAGGGCTAAGGGAAGAGCAGTATGGCTTCAGAACAGGGAGATTGAAGGTAGGCCTCATATGTGCCATAAGACAGCAGCAGGAAAAATATTATGAGTATGGAAAGGATCCACTGTTGGTATTTCTCTATGTTGAGAAAGCATATGATTGTGTACACAGGAGTAAGTTATGGAAGGCCTTGGAGAACAGAGGAGTTCCCAAAGAAACCATCAGGAGAGTGATGGAACTGTACCAAGGAAGTGTGAGCTATATGAAGATAGGGGAAGGAAGATCAGATTGACTGGAACAAAGGTATGAACTAAAACAAGGAAGTGCCATACCACCACTATTATTTATTGTAATCATGGATGATATAATGCAGAAGGTGGCAGTGAGGATGGGAGAGGAAAACATGAAGGTGATGGCTTTTGTGGATGATCTGGGGAGGTGGTGAAGAGGAAGTGCAGCGGCAGTTGGATGTATGGACAGACAGCGTGGAGGAATATGGCCTGAAATTTAACGCGAGTACATAACAACCAGAAGGACGGTGGTTTGAATCTCCGTCCGGGCATCCAGATTTGGGTTTTCCATGCTTTCGCAAATCACTCCAGGCAAATGCCAGGATGCTTCCTTAAAAAAAGGCCATGGCCGAACTCCTTCCCATTCCATGCCCATATCCATTCCCATCTCTAAAGACCTCGCTGTTGAGAGACGTAAAGCAGTTAAAAGGTAACAACCGGAAAGAAGAATAGGTTAACCCAGGGAATTGTGATGGCAGGGGAACAACTAAAGAAGGTAAACAGGTTCAAGTACTTGGGGAGTGTATTAGAGGAATGTGGAGGAAATGATGGCGAGATAAATGAAAGAGGAAGGCAAGCAGAGGTGTTTCTAAGGAGCATTAGAAGCCTGATATGGAATAAAGATGTGCCACAGAGAAGCAAAAGAGTAATCTATCATACATACTATGTGCCTATCTTGACTTATGCTGCTAAAACATTAACAATGAGGTAGTGGGACATCAGCAAAGTACAAGCAAACAAAATGAAGTTTTTAAGAGGTAAAATGGGAGTTACAAAAATGGACAGAATAAGAAATGAAGTGATTAGATGCACCATAAAAAAGGAACCTATGCAGGAAAGGGCAGAGAGGACCAGGCTGAGATGGTATGGACATGTAAAGAGAATGGAGGTTCAGAGAATCCCTAGAAAAATCCACGAAATTAAGATGCATGGTAAACAACACAGAGAAAGACCAAGAGATGGATGACTGAAAGGAGTGGAGGACTGTGTACGGAAGAGAGGAGAGGACTGGAACAAGATGGTGTCAGAGAGGTGGTGGGAAGAAAGAAGGAAATGGAGAGTCTTGTTCATGAAGCAGACCCGAAGAGAGGCTGGAAACTGTCAATGATGATTGGGGGGGGGGGGGGTCGCATTGTCCTGTTGGAATTTCCCAAGTCCATCGGAATGCACAATGGACATGAATGGATGCGGGTGATCAGCTAAGATGTGTACGTATGTGTCACCTATCAGAGTCATATCTAGACGTATCAGGGGTCCCATGACACTCCATCTGCACATGCCCCACACTATTACAGAGCCTCCACCAGCTTAAACAGTCTCCTGCTGACATGCAGGGTCCATAAATTGATGAGGTTGTCTCCATAACCGTACACTTCCATCCGCTCAATACATTTGGAAATGAGACTTGTCAAACCAGGCAACATGTTTCCAATCATCAACAGTCCAATGTCGGTGTTGACAGGCCCAGGCGAGGCGTAAGCTTTGTGTCATGCACGCGACAAGGGTACACGAGTGTGCCTTCAGCTCCAAAAGCCCATATTGATGATGTTTCGTTGAATGGTTCACACGCTGTCACTTGTTGATGGCCCAGCATTGAAATCCTCAGCAATTTGTGGAAGGGTTGCACTTCTGTAATGGTGAATGATTCTCTTCAGTCATTGTTGGTCCCGTTCTTGCAGGATATTTTTCCGGCCGCAGGGATGTTGGAGATTTGATATTTTACCAGATTTCCGATATTAACGGTGCACTCTTGAAATGGTTGTACAGGAAAATCCCCCACCTCATCGCTACCTCGGAGATGCTATGACCCATCACTTATACGCGATGTTCAAACTCACTTAAATCCTGATAACCTGCCATTGTAGCAGCAGTAACCGATCTAATGCCTGCGCCGAAACCAGTTGTCTTATATGGGCATCGCTGACTGCAGTGCCGTACTCTGAGTGTTTACATATCTCCATGTTTGCGTACGCAGCCTATAGCTGTTTTTTTGGCTCTTCAGTGTACGAGGGTTGTTTCAAAAGTAAGGTTCCCAACTCTGTACCCTTACCGTGCATGGTGCAATGTGAAATCTGGCCACACCACCGTGTTCGCCGGATCCCCAACCACCGATGCCAACAACCAGCGTGGCTCTGCAACGGTGAGTACCGGCCTGACAGCCATAAGCGATGGAGCCCGTCATCACCGTCACCGCCAGGTGTGAAATTCGTGCGGTCATCCGATTTTTGCACGCAAGAAAGTTACCACCTGTAGAAATTCATGGGCAATTAAGTGAAGTGTATGGGGAAACGTGTATAAGCATTCAACACGTCCGCAAATGGCGTAGGGAGTTTGCCAACAGCCGTACGGACTTCCACGATGAACAACAAAGCGGGAGGCCGTCGGTCTCTGACGACGTTGTGGCGAAAGTTGAGCAGATCCTGCTCGAAGATCGGCGAATCACCATCCGGCAACTGGCTGCTCAAATTCCTGAGGCTTCCGAAGCTTCAATTGACAGGATGTTGAATGAAAAGCTAGGCTACCATAAGGTGTGCATGCTCTGGGTGCCACAAACAGCAGCACGTCGACTGTGCTCGGAAGTTCTGCAGTGAATGCGACGAGAATAACGAAGACTTCCTTGATTCCATTGTTACGGGGGATTAATCGTGGTGCCATTACGTTACTCCGGAAACAAAACAGCAATCACACCAATGGAAACACACCGAATCGCCACCACCAAAGAAGTTTAAGCAGCAGCTGTCAGCAGGAAAAATCATGGCATCAGTGTTTTGGGACCGGTGTGGTGTACTGCTCATTTTTATGCCTAGAGGGACCACCATAAACTCCACAGGTTATTGCGAGACCATGAAAAAGCTCAGACGGGCAATCGAAAATCGTTGTAGGGGAAAACTCAGCAAAGGCGAAAGGCTGCACCACGGCAATGCCCGTTGACACGTGTCGCAACAAACGAAGGAGTTAATGGACAAATTTGGCTAGGATGTCATTGACCACCCCGCTTACAGCCCCGATTTGGCACCCAGCGATTTCCATCTGTTTCCGAAATTGAAGGAGCACCTAGGCAGGCTACGATTCCAGACGGACGAGGAGTTGCAAGAAGTAGTTTCCAAGTTTCTCAAAGGGGTTGGCGGCGGACTTCTTTGAGGTGGGAATACAAAAGTAGATTACTCGACAGAAAATCCATAGAAAATGCATAGAAAAAAATGGGGACTATGTGGAAAAATAGCTTAAAGATCAACGTTTCCAATGGTGTAATCGTTTTTTTTTTTTCAAATAAAATTCCTTGTGTCTAAAAAAAAATGTGGGAACCTTATTTTTGAAACAACCCTCGTATAATGTTAATGTAGATATCAAATGTCATTGCTGCATTTTTCAGTAATTTCCCTATTCGTGGATTCCTTATTGACAATAACTAACAATTAATACTACTCTTTTTATAAAATTGGTATTAGGTACAATACTTTTCAAAAGCAAAAGTGCTAATTTTCAAATTACAGTTTTGTGTCTGCATGTATTGCACATACCTGCTGCTGTGCTGTAGTATAATGATTAGCTGAAACTGTAAGTAAGATGATTTCATATAAATATGCTTCAGTAACATTTTAAACAAGTGCTTTATCGGACCTCTCGGTATTGGATGGAATTTGTTTAAAATTGCTGAAGAAAATAGTTTAAGTGATAATGATGAAACTGTGGAGATGTTATACATAAGCACAGATGATGAAATCCTATTTGACTGAGCATGGTGTGCGAGTTGTAACATTCTGACCTAGCATTCGTGAGGATGCGGGCTTGAATCCATGTTTGGGTTTTCCATGGATTCGCCAAATCACTCCAAGTGAATGATGGAATGGTTCCCTTAAAAGACCATTGCCAAATTCCTTCCTTTTCCTTTCCTCCAGTCCTTTCTTGCCTCTAATGATGTTGATGAGGCACAAAGCTATACATATGTATAAAAATGTACTGGTATGTGCTACCAATATTCTGAATATTCTTATTTTGTGTGTTGAGTTTTATTTTTCTGGCCCTCATTGGTGTTTGAAATCTCTTATTTCTTTTTTTAATATTCTAATCATTCATTTTATATGTTGTGTGTTTTGAAGTTAAAGATGTTAAGACACTGTAATATAAAATTGTAAACAAAATATACTTTTTTGTCTGAAAGTTTTTGAACTACCAGTTAAATTAATTCATTTTTATTGTTACAGATGAACAGAAACGTTCTGTGGTTGGAAGAGGCTTGAGAATGATTGAAAATGGGCATGTGACGTCAGATATGCAAATAAGTCTTCAGACAAAAGTAAAACTGCTTCGAGCTCATATATTAAGGTTAAGTAGAACTGTTTTTACAAATTAATATTTTTATTTTGACACAACTCTTATCAGATTTTGTTACATATTTTATTTAAAACGATATAGTTGGGCAAGTAGAGGAAATTTATAGTTAATTATGGACTAGTTTTTTTAATTTAGTTTAAATATTACACACAGTCAGTTGTATGTATCAAAAAGACCATGTTATTTGGTGGGTGTGTATTCGGTGATAACTAAAATAAACCTCATGCAGCATGCATGCCTTCAGGGCAGTGCAATTGAAGAAAAAAAGGTCATCTTGTGTATTGGTATTGTTTGGTTTAATTCTTTTGTTGATAGGACAGTATGATGTATGCTGGATGAGATTGAGGAAGGAATGCACATTTCATGACTTAGAGGGGTAAAAGAGGTTGAGATCAAGTATATATGAGTTCAAAATAAAATAAAAATTATTATTGTTGTCTAGTAGCTTACTGAAAAATCAACTATAGAAAGTTCCAGTCTAAATTTGATCAAACGAGGTAAATTTCATGTGGCTGTGCTGACTGCAGTGGCCTTTGTGATCTCGGTCTCATATTTCTGTTTTCATGCATTAGGTTGTAGCTTTAAATGTTGTGTTCGTGTATTGTTTTGTTACCTCTGTAGTCATCCCTTTATCATACTGTTAAGCCGGCAATCCTTGTTAAGTCAAGAGTAACTGATGCCAGCTCAGAGAACTGTTAGGTAGTAGGAGTATAGAAGCCTCAGGATAATTAGTTGATATGGTGGATTGGCTACCGTATTTTTCACTCTGCCACTCCCTGAGAGAAACATTTATGTGCGGGTGCGACCTTTGTCATGTGAGCAGTAGAACAAGTCGATAATATTCCAGTTTAATTTAATTTAATTGCAATGGAGCACATGGTTCGGTGACAATTTCCCTACACTCCTATCTTGCCCCCTTTCCTGCACCCACCTACATTTGCCCTCTACAAATTTTTACTTTAAATTCTTTCAACGTTTTCAGTAAATTATTCATCATTTCTCTTGGTAACTTATTCCAATCTCTGATACTCTTACCTAAAAAAGAGAATCTTCCCATTCCCTTGTGCCTGAAATCGAGTGCCAGCTTGTGGTCATCGTCATCTTTTCCCTTCCATGAACTACTTTTCATACCTTTCCATGCCTCATCACCAGTATACGCTTTGTATACTCCCATGAACCTGTTCTTCCTCCTCCTGTCTTGCAATGAATCCCATTGCAGCTCCTTTATCATATCTGTTACTGATTGCATTCTGCGATAATTTCCAGAAACAAATCTAGCAGCCCCTTTTTGCACCGTCTCCAACTCCTGTATTTGATACGCAAAATGTGGGTCCCATACTACACTATCATATTTGAGCAATGGTCTGACCAAAGTTTTGTAACCCAATTCCTTTACTTCTCTCGCGCATCCCCTCATCACTCTCTCCAACAAATGCAGAATTTTGAAACCTTTTCCTACTACCTGTCCAATGTGCTGCCCGGTTAAGCTTGTTATCAAATGTAATGCCAAGATATTTACATTTCAAGTCTTCAGCAAGTAATTCTTTCCCCGCCTTATATTCATAACTAACCTTTTCTTTTTTTATTTGTGTGTCTAATAAGCTGACTCTTCTTTGCATTTATCTTCATCCAATGATTACCAACCCAACTAGATATCCTGTCCAGATCACCCTGCAACTGTTTACAGTCCTTTATTGTTTTGGTCCTTTTAAGTGACTTGGCTCAGAACAGGATCTCATAACTTGTTTTTACTACACAATCATGAAACTTGGCATATTTAAAGAATCATTTTTGTTGGGTCTAATTTCTTTTGTGTAAGTTGATAGCTTATTCAGAGTTGTCACTAAGATGTAACAATTCCATTTGATAAATGGTGGATCGTAATTAAAAACATCTAGATACGTTACCAACGGTGCCCACACTCCCTGCAAACAATGAGTATGTGTCATGACTGTGTTGATAGCTGCAGATTTAACCACCACTGTAAGTTAATAACAAGTCACTTCCAAACTAAACATAGAAACAAAGTAAAATTGAATATATTAGTTATTCTTGCTGATCTGTATGTATACAAGAAATTTCGGACATATAATGTCACCCACAGCAAAGCAACTTATTTGCAAATATGTGCCAAAATTTTTCATGCTCTGGGTTGCCTTTGAGTAAATACTGCGAAAATCATCAATTTTATACTTTTTGTATGATTTTGCGATGAAACTATATATGCAGGGTGGCCACAGACCTGGAAAACCTGGAAAATATGGAATTATCAGGGAATTTAAAGCAACCTTGAAATATCATGGAAATGTCAGGGAATTCAAGTAATTTCAAAAATTATCAGGGAATTTTAATTGCAACAACCCAAAATTTGGAAATTTTTGATAATTTATTTTAATATTGAACTTTTGCATTAAATAATTCAGCTTATATATTTTTTGACACAAAATAGCTAACAAATGCCACATTTACACTAGCAACTTGCATCTCGTCTTGCGCCTCATCGAGATAGGATGGCGAGATGTTCGTACGCGAGCGCTGACATGAACTCTCTCTGGAACTCAGCATTCGAAATTATATTTTTTAAAAAAGGTGGATGACATCTAAATCAGAATTATAGTACTACGAGACATGTAAACTCAGAAGTTATATTTTTTACTGAATAAAACAGTAATCGTTAGTAAGTTTATAAAGATGTTTTTATGTTTCACTAAACAGTTTTACAATTTCAAGCAAAGTGTGAAACAGATGTGCCAAAAATATTGAATTTGTGGAGAATCTTCGAAGTCCTGGTTTTGAACTTCTTTTGAGAAAAATTGAACCTATAATATCAAAACAAAAGCCTAGATTCAAGATACCAATGCCAGCAAAAATGTGAATAGTGATAATTATACGGCTTTATAACTTTTTCGTATGAATGATATAAGGCGAATTAAAGCAGGAAGAAAATAATACGTAAGATCATGTAAATACTAACCAGAGGTCTAAATAGGTAGGATTTATAAAGTTTTGTGTCATTCAGAGCTCTTTCAAATGCTGAATTGATGCGATAGTATAAACATCGTGCTTGTGCCTTTGACTTGCACCAAATAAACCGCTGCCAAAGCGAGCGGCACACCCAAGCAACCACGCAAGGTGAGCCTACACGATTGCATGGTTTCTACAAACTCGTGTTCATGCTATCTTGCATAGACTCGCGGAAACTTACGCGTAAGTTTTAACTTGGCAACAGAAGAAATTGAAGATGGAACAAAAGAAGCTACAATAACTGAACCAGAAGATTTGGAAAGAAAAGTGTAGCAAATGATGAAAGGCATAAAAAAGCTAAGCTTTTGACTGAGTCAAGTTACTGATGAACAATTTAAAAATCTTCAATTATTTTATCTACCAAATATTGAAAGATTACTAAATTGTTCTAGTTCATATTACTTGTTATCTTATTTTTGTGCTACTCATTTTTAATTATGCTTCATAAGATTACTAAATTAGTTATAAAATTTTTAAATAAACATTCTTAAACATGTTTCTTTTTCTAATTTTTTGAGTTTCATACCAGATTTAATTATTTACAATCAAAATCTAATTAAAACTTTAAATATCTTAATCATGCAAATAAACTTTCTAAATCAGGGAAAAATATGGCAAATTTTTCTGGAAAACCTGGAAATATCAGGGAATTTTTAAATTACTGTCTTGTGGCCACCCTGATATGTGTGATAAATTACCTGTCGCTAGAATCAGGGAAAGTACAGTGAAATTTTGATGTCAGGGTGTCGTAATTAAGAATATTCACCTACTTCCAAAGTAAGGAGAGGAAGGAAGTAAAAATTAATAAATTAGTTAAACTTATTAACCTCCGTTTTTAATGAAAATTGGGCATATAAATTTATTAGGGTAGAAAGCGATTTGGTGTTTGGGGTAAATAAAAGAGAAAAATTGGAAATTTACAAGTTCTAGACTTTTCTTATAACCTAGGTGTAAAACTTTATCTGTGTACCAAATTCAGCTTTCTAAAATTATGGGAAGTACGTTAGTTTTGAATTATGAGTATGATCAATGAGTCTGTTTGTAACAGGATCACTGAAATTTGCGTGTGAATAACATACAAACTAAGAAATTTGAGGCATTTAGCATCAACAAAAATGTAGGAATTGAGGTAGAAAAATGACCTGAATTACTTTTACAAAAGGGTAGGCAATGCTGCCATTGACTCGATTTGTCGGGTACATTGCTGTGCATCCAGATCAACATCAAGTGTTTTTGTATTAATGAATAAGATGTATATGTGAAAGAATCAATGAACAGTTTAATAAAAGAAGTAGTTTTTTTTGTCTTAGTACTGTAACAGCTTTTCAATTGACACAAATTCTTCACAGGTTTGCCGCCGGGTATGTTTTCTAAGGACAAGCTTTTCATTTGATCTAGAAATTTAGAAAGTTATAATTATTTATCGTTAGAGACTGCGTTGCTCCGTACTAAATATTGCCTGTTGTTGGGCAAGTGTGGTGTAACATCAAAAAGACTAATTGGCAGAGAATTTAATACAAACCTTGAATGTTTATTATTTTTAATTAGTTTAATATTCTTATCACTAGTTTTAGCTTCAATATTTAAAAAATGGTGATTACCTTTTCTTAAATATGTTCATTTATCTACTGTACATTGTTTTTATCTTGTATGTCTGATTTAAGGAAGACACCACATTCTTATTTATTTATTTACGCCAATCAATTGCTTAGAAATTCAGCGTGATCTGGATATTATTTTGGCTTGGTGCGCTGAGTGGCAACTTGCGCTAAATTGTAAAAAGTGCAAGACAATTAGCATAACTAACAAAAAGAATCCAGTTGTTCAGAAATACGAGTTAAACAATTTAGTTATTGATATGGTTGATTCTATGAAATATTTGGGAGTAACAGTACAAAGGAACATAAAATGGGACTTACACATTAATTTGTTAATAGGTAGAGCTAATTCTAGGCTGCGATTCATAATTCGAATCTTGAAAAATTGTAATGAACAAACAAAGGAGATAGCATACAAATCTCTTGTGCGTCCACATTTGGACTATTGTTGTGCCATTTTGGATCCTTTTTGTAAGGGGTTGATCAAAAGTATAGAGAAAGTACAGAGAAGAGCAGCTCGATTCGTGACCGCTTGCTACAGTCCTTATGAAAGTGTCACAGAACTGATTAGTAGACTAGGCTGGGAGTCTCTGGTAGATAGATGAAGCACATTTAAACTTATTGGTAAACATGTGTACTCCCACTTTCACTTACAAGTGTAGTGAAATACTTCATCGACCAACCTATTTGAGCCGGAATGACAGGAAAGACAAGATTAGAGAAATAAGGTGCCGCAATGATTCTTATATGAATTCTTTTTTCCCTTGTACCATTAGGGATTGGAATGCACGACAAAGAGATTAGCTTTGATGCAGAATACCCTCTGCCACCCACAATTTTGTGAATTGCAGAGTGTATATGTAGATTGTACAGAAATATTTTACAAAGAAAAAGCCAATGATAGTTTAGGTTAAATATAAAAGTTATTACACTATGATAGACACAAGAAAATAATTTTGTAAACTTAATCAGTTAGTAGTAATATTTTGTTTGCTGAAAAAGATGATAGTGAACCTCCAAAAAAAGTTAATGTCTGCCGAGTACAGGTTCACCAACCTGGCAATTCTGTTTCTGAGTGCATGGTAGACATAGTTTTGTTTGTGTTTTCAATTGCAAGCATCCTTTTGGTTCTTAGTACAGACTTTGAGCATATAAAGCCAAAGTCAGCTAAGATTTCTGGCAAGTCTATCAGCCCATTGACAACTTTGAAAAAGAAAGACAGGTCAGTCACTTGTCTGCGACTTACTAGGCTACTCAGCTTATACTGGTGATAAACAACACTGAAATCTATTGCATCCTCAGAATTTAATAGTATAATAGTATAAACATTTACAAAATGTTTGCTGTATTTTTCAATACAATTGATGTTTTGATCAGTGAATGAAGACCAGACCACAAACCCATACTCCAGTATGGGTTTGACGAATGTTGAGAAAAGAAATATCAATGTTTTGGTATTTCTGAACTCCTTGCTTGCTCTACAAATAAAGCCTAGGTTTCGATAGGCACAAAGTGTTATTTGATTGATGTGATCAGAGAAGGTTAGTTTGTCGTCAATAATCTTTTATTGTTTTTACTGTTTGGATAATTTGACTGTCAATCAGGTAAATTGCGGGCAGTTGGTTGTGAGATTGCGAGAAAGAGATCACTGCATATTTTTTTATGTTTAATGTTAACTTGTTCTTCGTGCACCATTTCGCAAGCTCCTCAATGTCTTGTTGGAGGATTTGTAGGTCTTGTTCACTACTAATTATGCTGTAAATCTTCATGTCATCTGCATACAGTTGGTATTCAGACCTGATGTTATCACCAATATCATTAATGAATATACAGAATAGGATTGGACCAAGATGCGAACCCTGTGGGACACCAGAAGTGAAATTGAATTCGTTTGACAGATGACCGGCAACCCGTACCTGCAGGTGCCTATTGGAGAGGTACGAGCGCATCCATTTCAGTGCTTTTGATCAGGCACCATAAAAACGCACCTTTTTTTTTTTTTTTAGCAGGACTTCATGGTTCACCATATTAAAGGCCTTGCTGAAGTCTCTGAAGTCTTCCTTACCTCTGCTCAGTGAATTTAGTATGTGGTTAACATAGCCATACAAATTGGTGGTTGTGGATCTGCCACCAAAGAAACCATGTTGTCTGGTAACTATATTATTTTTGAAAGCAAACGTCGTTTGTGGTAGGACTGTTCTCTCCAAAAGTTTTGCAAGTGATGACTGGATACATATTGAGCTATAGTTAGCCACATTTGATTTATCTACAGTTTTATGGATGGGGCTGATGTAGGATAATTTCCATGAATCGGGAAAATTGCCAGTTTCCAGAGATTTATTAAAGTTATGTGTGATAGGCTCACATAGACTCACCACACAGTTTTTTAGGAAAACATTTGGTATTCTGTCGGGTCCATCACCTTTATTAATATTTAGTGAGGAAAGTTGACAAAAAACACATCAAAGCAGACTTCAAACTCTGTGATGTGTGCATCGGGAGTTTCATTACATTTTGTAATCTCTTCTAGGTCATCAGCAGCATCAAGTGGTATGTCAGGTGGAGTTTTGTAATTACTATTGAAAAAATGAGGCAAACAAATTACTGACCTCATTACCATTATTTGCAGATACATTGTCCCGGGCCATGGTAGCTGGAATATCAACACCACTATGGCGTTTATTCTCTATAAAGCTCCAGAATTTGCTTGTATCACTTTTCAAGCTATTTTCAACCTTATCCAAATATTTTTGACAGCAAGATGCACTTAGCTTTTTACACTGAGACCTCAGTTTAATAAAAATTAAATAATTACTGTGTGTTTTCTTCACTTTGAAGTTCCTATATGCTATTTTCTTTTGCTTAATAGTGAATATGAGTTCATTGGAGAACCAGCAAGGATAATCTCTATTCTTTTTTTTTTATTTAATAGGACAAACTTAACTATTCCTTAATTTACAATGTCATAGAACAAATTCACTTTATCATCAATATTGTCTATTTTGTATAGATCAATCCAATTTACCCTAAGGAAATAATTATTCAATGCTGCATAGTCAGCATTATTGAATGCATATGAAGAGGTATCATTCTGTTTCACGTTAGAACAGAATTTAAAATGAGCAGACAGGGCTGGGTGATACTTGTCCTCATCAACAATTGGAGATGTTTAGTCAGCAACAATGTCAAAGGTCACTGAAGCAAAAGTCTAGAATTCTACCACTGTTGTTGTGGATACTATTGGGTTGGAGACATCCAGTGAGAAGAAATTTCTCATTTAACAGGCTTTCACACACTAGCTGCGACAGATTGCTACAAATGTTATAGTCACCAAAAACCAATAGTTTATTATTAGGATTTTTTTTTTTTTAAATATAGTTAACAGCAAACAGGTGACTTAAGTAAACATCTGTGCGAGAATGCGGGGGTATATGTACACATCCTATAATAATGTGACTATGAAATCCCTTGATTTTGACAAATATTTGCCCCAAGCCACTATCAATAATATCAATTGGTTCAATACTTATATTACGGTTAACAGCGGTGAAGACACCTCCACCACGCTTATAATTGCTAGTACTCAATTCTGTACCTTCCTAAGAATATTATACTTGTTGCCAACTATTTCACCATCCAATATTAATAAGTGGAGCCACGATTCCTTAATACACAACACATCACAGTTACAGTATGCAGATGAGACTAGAAAGTTCTTTAGCTTAGTTCTGAGCCCGCTGGAATTCTGATAATACACTAGGATGTCCTTTTTGAAATGTGTGCTTTTCTTTGGGGAAACAAAAAGCAGATGCTTTAACTATTCTAGGAACTCCATTGACATATTTGATTGTTTATTTTCCTTTTCTATAATAGTTGTTGTAATAATAGACAACAATGACATAATCACCACTTGATAAAAAAAAAACTCTGTCAGAAACCAGAACAAAGATGGTTATTAGAATGACGCTCACACTCAAATATCAGTTGTGCCACCTCGGAATAGCGCAGTGTGGGGAGGGCCCAACACATTTCTATCAGTATTTCATTATGAAACTTTATAATACTAAGGAAAATCAAATTACTTTTAAGCAATGTAAACAATAAAGGATAGGAGAAATAACACATTACTCAATAGAGTTGAAGGCTAGAGGGCTGTGATGACTATAAAACATACAAGACAAACACAAACATATAAATTTTGGTTTAAAAACTTATTCATCTAGGCAGGATCGGACTATTTGACAAAGGAAGTGTGCACACACTAGGGTTGTTGCGGATGTCATCTTTGCGGATGTTCAGTGATTGACATCCGCGGACGTGGATGTTTTGCGGAAAGCGGATGCAGATGTGGAAAAATAACTTTATGATTATTTAGATTTTAATATTTTGTCAAAAATAAATTTAAACCAACCTTTTTTCATAAGTAAATTCTATTTCCATATCATACTGCAATATTGATTTATTTTTGCCTCATGTTTTAACAAAAAAAAGTTATGGGATGATTTCACAAGTGAATTAAATTATTTACGTAACTTCGCACGCGTCTGAAAACCACTCTTTGTCATATAGGTCTTATAACTATACGCCTCTTTGACAGCGAGGTCATTCGAGGCGTGTAACATTCGGGGCTAGGAACAGGAAGGAATTCGGACATAGTCTGTTAAAGGAAGCATTCGCCTGGAGTGATTTGGGGAAGCCATGGAAAACCGAAAGCTGGTTTCCCGGACGGGGATTAGAAACGGCGTTCTCCCGAATGCGAGGCCAGGCCGTTACAGCCTACTCGCCACGCTCAGTTCCATGCTCGCCACCTACCTTCCCACCGCTCTAATGGCACATTCACAGTACAACTTGTAGGACCTAAGAGATATTTTCCATAAAAGAACTCTTGATGGTCCGTGAAAACGGTTACAGGTTCCTTTTTTTCCACTCAATATTTTTTTAACAAAGTAATAAGATTATTACACATTTTAATTTAAATACAGACTCCAAAGATTCTGTAAAATAACAATAATTTCATGTGATCTAAAAATTCCAGTCACAGAGTTTCTTATCAGCCGCGCAGTGCACCTCTACCATTGTCACCTGTTTGTAAAAGGAGGCCTACAGTTTAACGTGGAATTCGAATCACCGAGCATCATAGCATCTTAGCATTAACAAATCAAAGCTTTTGTGAACGAAGGCTTTCCCGGCGTGTCGCTGCAATATATTCTTCGCGGGTTCGCTGCCGGACTGTGTAGGTAAAGGACGACGAGCTTTCGGTGACGATCTCTGTCGCCATCCTCAGGCTTGGTGTTGACGCTGCGATGACTAGAGCTGCAGTGCTGTCTCTGGTAATCAAAGCTTTGCCAGAAGTGACTGTGAATTTTAAGACCCATGAAAATAATTACAGCTGAGACAGGGATTTGAGCAAGGGACTTTCAGTTACCCCAATCGTATGCCGTATCTAAGTCAACAGACAAATCTGGATGTAATTACAAATATTCAAACATAGTAAAATCAACTTATTTTTTTCTGTATAATTTATTTTTGTTATCCCACAACACAAATGTACTTTTATATGACAGAATACTTATTTTTCAGTACTTCTAAATTCATATGCTTGCGACGTGTGATTCTGGTATGGAAGGTCCGCGGTTCGAAAATTCGGGTTCTGGATGCAATTTTTGCAGGCCTTAAAATCGACCGTCACGTCTGGTAAAACTTCGATTTGTTAATGCGAACATACAAGGACTATACCTAAATTTTACGAACATCTGATGAACCTGAAGGGAGTCTGAAAAAAGGACACTTTTCTAAAGCAATCAGTAACGCTAAAACAACATTTAGTCGTAAAGGACCAGAAATTTCTGAACTCTTTCTGTATGATTCTCCATAACGACCATCGCGACACAGGCCCCCATCGTCAAAAATTAAACCAAACTAATGACGGCTGACACACGCTGCGGTGTCATTTGAACTCACTTCAATCAAGTGAGCGACAATAAGAAAAGTGTCGGTTTGTGACTGTGCGGGCTTGGCGCCGTATATTGTAGCCCGACCTTTACTTTACATGCTGGTTCAAACTTGTAAATTCGTCACTTAGCTAATAACACTGTTTAGTTCATTGTTATTTTTATTGCAAGATCGTCAGAAAATAACCACTTTTTTGTTATGTAAGCGACGATGGGCAGAATCTTGAATAAAGAAAAAAGAATAATATATATTGCAATGTAAACAAAACATCTGCAATACATCCACATTAAAAAATTGCGGATGCAGATGCAAAAGCAGATGTAGGATTTCACGCGTAAGTTTCGCACTTGCGGATGCGGATGTCCGTTACATCCCTAGCACACACAACAGCGTACCACATGACTAACATGGCGATCAAGAACACTGTGGAGGTGATAGTTATGGTGGGGGTAAACTAATGTAGAGTGAACTATCAATAACTCTCAGGAAAAGATATATATATATATATATATATATATATATGTCACAGAAGGTTGTAGCATAACAGATTACTCAGAGAATGATAATTACTCTGAGGAAAAAAATCGGTAGCTATGGAGACCAGATGGTAACAAGGGAGCAAGAGGATTGGGTGAGTGATGGAAAAAGTTAGTTCGCGTTTTTGAGGTGATGATATAAAGTTACTGATAGCAAAGGACCTCTGTAATTTTTCGGATGTTTATCAATGAAGTAAAACGAGAATAAATGTCAAATGAATCCTAAGAAAATTATGATTATTCAAATACGAGAAGTTAATAGGTTCGAACATTAAAGTTTCTGTACTCGTGCCAACTGAAAATCACATTAAATACAACAAGACAATCTTTTATAAAATACGATAAGGTGATGAATTGCAAAAGTAGATATTCAAATATGTTGATTGTATTAATGGAGCCATAGAAAAAAGGACTATAAATAAATTTAAAAGAATTTTGTTAATATTATTAACAAATGATCAATAACTGATAGGTTCTCACTTTGAACCTACTGGTCCACAGTGTGATGTGACGGTTCTGGGAGCCGTAATTTATTCATGAATTTATTTTGTATAATCACAGGTAAAATTTAATTAAAATTATTTCAAATAGAAAAGGGTTCATAAATTATAAATATTGAAAAATCATAACAGCGCATGAAAAACTAGACTGCCATAACTTGACAATTTATTCTTATATGGTGTACATTTGCGAATGTGTTCAATTTGACATTGATTTTATAAACAAAGAGTTATTTGAAATATATCCTCTGGCTAAAACTCATGAATGTTCAGCAGATTGAGACTCTTATCTGCGAGTTTCCTCACCAGTGCCAATATAGGGGCATCAGAGCAGTTTAGTGTATTCCAGACTATGGGTGGGAATCTTTACTGTAAGTCAGCACTGGGGTGGACACGCCAACACCTCAATCTTCATTCAAACCACCTCAAGTCACACTTGTGCCAGTATGAACATAAACACTTATAACTGTGTACTGGTTGCCTCTTGGCGGCTGCCAGCTCGTCTGTGACCTCTTGCCTCAAGAGTCATTGGTCGAGTGCCTGTCCAGATGGTGCCTTCCGCCCTTGTGGACTATGAGTTCCATTCCCCTTCTCCACCCGTGTACAGTCGGGCCCAATCCCACTTTGCATCCCCTTCTCTAGTCTCTGAATACATGCAGACATGAAAAAATGTTTTAAACAAAATAGTAACAAAAAATTAATTTTTGATATGGGGGGGGGGGGGTCACATTCACGCATCCCCCACACATCATCTTTCTTCACTCTGATTATTCTGATTAGCTGAAACCCCCTTTCCCCATCGTCATTTCAAATGTTGAACTTCTCTGTCTAACATAGTCTGTCTTTTTCTCCCATGTTTACATGATATCTATTTTAGCACGTCTCGATTTGCTCCGGTCACTTGAGTCTTGGTTTCCATAAATTTTCTCAATTTTTAAAATGCCACGAAGAAGGGATTATCCAAGACAGGTGTTGCAGACACACAAATATTCTGCTTTAGGCCTATTGAAGCCTTAACTGGCTGGCAGGTGACGAGGGCCAATCCTCTTGAGCTGCTCGGGGGTCTTTGAAGCTGGGTGTTTGACTGCCTGGCCATCAGCCACGTACACACAAATAATAATTTCTCGACTTATTGCACTGCTCATCCTGTGCCCATACTAATTAAACAATGTAAGATTATCATAATTTTCTGTAATATTACATTTATGCCCATTTCTCCATGAAAATAAATATTTGCTATACATAATATTTTATTATTATTATTATTCCTATTAGTTTGCAAATTGACTTCACTGTCCACTGCTCCTTTTTTGTGTGTGTCCATAGCTATCATTTTCAAAGGAGTTATAATTTTAGCCATGTTTACTTTGTTATGAGGTGCATTTACAGCTGTATTACGTTCTTCATTGACAAAATACAAACTTATTAACACTGCCAAAATGATTTCTTAGGCTATCAAACCATTTCCATTTTAACGGGTCAGAACTAAAAATTGTGTTTAGTGCAACAGACCATCATGAAATAATTGTATTCCACCTGGAGTCACAATATTAGATTCATACTTTCATTTGTGCTTTCTGATAAAATACCAATGTTACCTACATATTTTTAGATATAAACACATTTAATCAAGATCAAGTGAAGGAAATAAATGAACAGAAAATTATGATGAGCTACAAAGCTATCATCAAATTGTATTCAAACTGATTACCATTTGTATATACATTACAAAGAAACATTCACTTTACTACACCATAGAGTCTACACATGACACTTATGTGCCATCAGTTTTTCTCTCACCATACCAAATTTCAAAGACATGGTAAACGATATAGAATCATTAATTGCACATCTATTATACATATTGTATCCATGTCAACTTTAAAACCAGATGTGACCTATTTATTTGCTACTGTTGGAAAGATAATTACCATTTACAACCTATCCATTCAGACAGCACTCCCTTGTCAAAAAATGCCAAAATCATTCATGTTAATGAATCCCAAATTACTAAAATTTTCAGAACCATAGGAAATAAGTATACCCACTGTGTTATTACTTCATGATGTTTTGAAAATTTACCTTTTACAAAGTTCAAGGTTTGGACAATGCATTGCGGTCTCTTGCATGATTGTAATTACCCACCAACATCAATTAGAAATTTACTTGCACAATACGAAATCTGTGACCTTTGGGCAACCTTAGAAATATGGATTCCTCTTTCTTCCTTGTGTGTTAAATCATTTGTATGGATCTGTTTTTTCCTGGTGTCATGTATTCGCGATAAATATCTGACCTTTCTCCCTCTATTGTCTGTGTGCATAATGTGATTTACGTATTTATTTGATATGTGCGAGTGCCCATACTACGGCACAGCTCGATTATAACTCTTATCCCAACCTCATAATAAAAACTATATAGTACACCATCACTGCAAGTTTTAAATACACAATATTCATTACCAAATGACATTTCCTTGTCTCTTGCTCAAATCTTCTCATTGCAGTACAGACCTGGGTTTTACACTTTAACAAACTTATCGCTCACTGCACACTTTCGATTTTGGATCTTCCCTTATGAATTCACTCATAAGTTTACTATTTGTTACTATTCTGCCCGCTTTATAATTCCATATGTAACTAATCAAAGTACCATTATAATTAAGATCAGTAATATGGTCTGAGATTCTGCATATTAAATTCTTTTTCAACATCGAAAGAACAGATTTTTTTAATTATTATAAATGCCTTCTATTTCACACTAAAGTTTTCATGTGCATTTCAAATTAAGTATCAAAACTATAAGACTTTCCTCCCGGAGAGTATTTAAGACATAGATCATTACTCTCTCATTGAAAAACTTCGATTTCTACAGACGTTTGACTTGGATCTATTAGCAGTCTTATATGTGCAGTGCAATTTTCTTTAACCAAAAATTGTGTCTTTTACTCCATTCCCCCGCAGGGGCCTGGTACGCAAGTGCCAGGTACGGGTTTGGCGAACCCGCGGTGCCCGAGCTGGAAACTTGTGAGCGCCGCAAGTTTCCCACACCGTAATCTCCTACTATGCTTCAATGACCACCGTAGAGCGTGGCGGTGAAATGTTGTGTGCCTAGGAGAACGGGGATCATGGCTTCATCGCCCGGATCGCGAGGACGGAACAAACCTCTATAAAAAAACCCTCAACCTCAAGATCGGACACGTGCTGAGGAGGTGGATGAGTGGTGAGGCAAACCACCCGCTAACGTGCGACTTCAGGGGCACCTGCGCACCCCTGTTGTATCAGCATTTCTCTTTAAAATGGTTTTTACTCGTGGGACCAAAATTCCTACCAACAAAAAACCCCTGTGGCCCGGGTGTGTCGCAGGTAAATAAAAACACACCCAGTTCTTACAAACGGCGAGGGTTGAAAGCCCTCCTCCGGATGTAAATAACAGTAACGGCAAGGGTTGATTTATTGACAATGCCTTCGTTATTATGACAAGGGTGGAGGGATCTTTTGAGAAGGTCTCTCCATTCTATGTTCAGAAAGGTTTAGAGGGTATTGCGGGTACCCTCAAATCGGTCAAAAAGCTGAGGAATGGGACACTGCTTTTGGAAACATCCACCCACAAGCAGGCTGTCCAACTCCTTAAGTGTGAGAAGCTCGGGGAGTTCGCAGTGAAGTGTGAACTCCATAAAACTCTAAATTCAAGTAAAGGTGTCATCACCAGCAGGGACCTTATGGATTTAGAGACCGAGGAACTCCTTAAGGAGTGGTCAACAGAACATGTGGTCGAGGTTCGTCAGATTAAACGAAGGGTTAACGGCAGTCTTGAGAAGACAGCCACCTTCGTCCTGACGTTCGACACTCCGACGTTGCCCAAAAACATTAAGGCAGGGTATTTGAACTTGAATATTCGCCCGTATGTACCGGACCCAATGCGCTGCTTTAAGTGCCAGTGGTTCGGTCATACGACGGCGACCTGCAAGGGCAACCCCACCTGTGGGAAGTGCGGAAAGGTGGCTCATGAGCCAGGCACTAGCTGCACGCTCCCACAGGTGTGTGTCAACTGCTCCGGGGCACATCCAGCCTGGAGCAGAGAGTGTCGATTGTATCTGGAAGAAAAAAAGATACAGGAGTTGAAAACGAAAGAGCGCATATCATATGGCGAAGCTAAGAAGCGATATAAGGCTCTGGCTCCACCAGTCTTCGCTACCAGCTTCGCGAAGACGTTATCAACTCCCGTAAGGAAAGAAAGTATTGCTACCCAGACGTCTGTTGCGGACATGGGCAAAAGTCCAATGTGCTCATGTCAGTGCAGATGTGGTGCCACACCCATCAAGGTCATTACACCTAGGACCTCGCACGTCGGTAGCAATACTCTGACAACATCGAACACATCGACAGCAGGTTCAGCAAGTCCACCAGCAAAGACACTGCCATCCGCTACAGCAGTGGGTCCCTCTGCAACAGCAGAAGCGGCCCCTGAAACAAGAGAATTGGTAACGGCAACGCCATCTGCTGGTAGCGGATGGCAAACAGTGCAGAAGATTAGGGTTCCGACATTTAAGCTCACGGACCCCACTATGTTGGTGAAATCCCCTCCGACTTCTCCTCCCAGATTCCCCTCTGGAAAGGAGAAGAAGGGGAACAGGCTTTGGCGGAAGAAAAGTCCGTAAGACTCCGAGGCCTCACAACGAAAATCGTCTTCGGACACCGAAGACGATATCATGCTGGTGGACGAACCTTGTTCTGGTCCTCAGCAGTCAGCAATGGAAGACACACCCGATCTGGGGGGGGGGGGGGTTAAATAGGTAGGATGGCTCCCATACTTCAGTGCAACATTAACGGCTTTCAGGCTCACAAAGAGGAAGTCTACCTCTTAGCGCGGTCTAATCCATTGTGTCTCTGCTTACAGGAGACACATTTAGACCATCGCACGAACCAGTGCTAAGAGGATATGACATATACTGAAAGGACGATACCGAGGGTGATCGAGCGAAGGGGGGAGTGGCTGTGTTTGTCCGAAACACTGTCCACTCCGAACCCATTGCTCTCACCTCCACATTACAAGCAGTAGCGGTGAAAATACACGGTCCAATCCAACTGACCGTATGCTCTGTCTATCTGCCACCCAGTGTGTCAGTCGGCTACGACGACCTGGTTGGCATTATACGACAACTCACTCTGCCCTTTCTCCTTTTGGGAGATTTCAACGCCCACAGTGCGTTGTGGGGTTCCACCACCGATTGCCCCTGGGCCGAGTGGTCGGTAGATTGATAGAGCAGGAGGAAATTTGTATCCTGAATACAGGGCAAATGACTCATTTCACCACTGCTTCCGGTATGTCTTCTGCCATTGACCTTTTCTTGTGTTCCCCCTCAATTGCGGACTCCGTGCAGTGGGACGTGGATCGCGACCTCCATGGAAGCGACCACTTTCCTATTTGGATGCACGTCGAGTGTGAGCGAGGGGGAGGCAATAACCGACGCAAATGGAACGTCAGTAATGCAGATTGGCAGCTCTTCTGCCGATCCGTATTACTAGAGCCCTGTGAGACTATACAGGAGAAGGTGAATCACTTCACAGAAGTGATTCACCATGCAGCTGACGTTTCCATGCCGAAGAGCTCTGGAACGCTGCGAAGGACGCCTGTCCCCTGGTGGAACGATGAATGTTGTTCCGCCATCCAGGGTCGCCGACGGGCGTTGCGTCGTTTTAGGTTGTGCCCAACATCTGACAACCTAGCAGCATTCTGTATTGCCAGAGCTAAGGCGCGTCGAGTTATTAAGTAGAGCAGGAAGAGGTCTTGACAGAACTTTGTGAGCACTATAAATCGTTCCACACCTTCATCGAAAGTATGGGAGTCTATCCGCCGTATATCTGGAAGGTACTCCCGCCCACCAGTATCTGGGTTACTGGATCACGGACATATAATTACCGACGAATGAAGCATAGTGCAGCTGATGGCTGAGAATTTTGCCGCCATCACATCGTCTGCTAACTTTGACCCTCGGTTTCAGCGACAACGAGTCGCTGCCAAGAGGCGCCCGCTGTGCTTCGATTTGTCGAATACAGAGGACTACAACTGCCCATTTGCATCTTGGGAGCTGGTGTCAGCGTTAAACAGCGCAAACGACACTGCTCCAGGGCCTGATTTGATCCAGTACCAGATGCTGAGGCATCTTAGTAAAGATGCTAAGGAGTACCTTTTAGATATTTTTAATCAGATATGGACCGGAGGACACTTCCCCAATTCGTGGAAAGAAGCTATGCTTATCCCTATTTTAAAGCCTGGTAAGGACAAATTGTTGCCAGGTAGCTATCGTAGCATCGCCCTTACAAGCTGCGTGGGTAAGACACTGGAGAGGATGGTCAATCGCCGCCTCGTCTGGTGTCTTGAATCCCGAAATCTGCTGAGCCGCTTTCAGTGTGGATTCAGGAAGTTCCGTTCCACCTTGGACAACCTGATCCTCCTGGAGGCGGCAATACAGGATGCGTTCATCCGCAGCCAACACGTTGTGGGTGTCTTTTTAGACCTCGTAAAAGCTTATGATACTACCTGGCGGTATGTTATTTTAAAACAGTTACACGAATGGGGTTTTAGGGGTAACCTTCCCCGTTTTTTAAAATCATTTTTATCTGGTCGTTGCTGCCGGTACCGAGTTGGTAGTGAAGTGTCTGATCTTTTTATTCAGGAAAACGGTGTTCCTCAAGGTTCAGTTTTAAGCGTGACTCTTTTCGCTACTGCGATAAATAGCATTTTAAGTGTTATAAGGAGTCCCATACGGTACTCCTTATATGTGGATGATTTTTTAATTTTCATTGCATCGTCCAGCCTGAGAAGTGCCGAGTGGCAGCTACAACTCGCGCCTGAACAGGCTGGATGAATGGTAAGTGCACATCGGTTTTCGTTTCTCTGCCGAGATAAACCCGGTGTGTACTTTTTAGTCGTATCAGAAGCCTTTTATCAGAGCCCCAACTTACCTTGAGGAATACCGTTTTACGTTTTACTGAAACAGTTCGGTTTCGGGGCCTCATTTTAGACAGAAGGCTCAACTGGCTTGCACATCTTAAAGATGTTAAAGCCAGGGCCTCAAAAGCTCTTAATATTTTAAAATGCCTGTGTGGCAGGTCGTGGTGCGCTGATTGCTCCTGCCTGCTACAATTTTTACAGAGCCTTTGTACGGTCGCGACTGGAATACGGTTGTATTGTGTATGGTTCGGCACGGGACAGCTTTCTCCGTATATTGGATAGTGTCCACCATGCTGGAATTCGGCTCGCCACGGGTGCATATCGCACCAGCCCTATTGTCAGCATTTGTGCTGACTAGGGTGGGCCGCCGCTTACCATCCACCGGCAACTCCTCATGGTGCGACACTACCTGCAGGTTGCCATAACACCTGGCAGTCCCGTGCACGACATAGTGCTCCATCCCAACTACGAGCAGCTCTATACCAACCGGCATAGAGCCACTAAACCGTTCAGCTACCGTACAAAGGCTATTGAGAACAATACGGATTCGAGCTTCCCTCTTTTTATCACCAGGGTTGGAGTAAATCTCCTCCCTGGCTTTTATAGAGGCCCAGAA